>JAWZYV010018265.1:0-27958 GCA_038373885.1 Cheiracanthium punctorium | reverse complement strand
ATTTATTTTATTCTACTTCAGGGAGGAAAAGTTTTAGGAAAATAAATTGCGAATTGAAACCTGATTTAATCAGGAGGAAGTCCATATCAGTTATCTGTCGTACATACAAAGTAAGCAGTGTTTAAGAGAGTTAAATAAACTTAGAAATATGTTATAATATGTATAAGTCTTATAATTGCATAATTTTTACATTATTTAAAATTTGCCCATAGTCATTATGCATTTTGCCCCGCTCTCTCAAAAAAGGAATCTAATAGTTGGACCTCGTAATTTACACTCCAGGTGGAATATACATCAGGCCTCGTACAACACGGATTCATACAGCACGGAACATATCTACCGTGTTATGGGGGGGGGGTACTGTATTTACATTTAATGCATATTCAACTTGTACTATTAAATTTCAACTTATACATTTGCTCAATAATTTTGATTTCCCAAAGTATTGCGGTATATTTTCGTATTGCTGGAAACCTTTCTAGTCTGACATTAATAGAGATAGAATTTGATAGCAAAGAATTTGAAAAATGAAAAACCAAATCCAATTTAATATTTTGTGAGCTAGCATCTAAAATATCATAAGACATGTTCCCAACACCGTAAATGAAATCCAATGAAGCATATTTCCTATTATACATCACCAATAAGCAATATTTATTCTAAAAGGCTCTAGAACTTCGGAAAAATATCTGACGTGTCTCCAGCTGCCTCAGCCGCCACTGTTTTTTCCCCACTCCTGCCCCAAGAATGCCTAGGAGCAAAGTATTTTATTTGTTTTAGGCAGATGGCACTGAAAATGGTGTTCCCCTCTTCTTGGGTGGGGACATATTAAAAGAAAAAATGCATTAGTAGGATATATAAGTGGGTAACTTACTTTTATTTTTTTTTTGGAAGAACTACTCTGAAAATGTACCGTTTATGGATTATATAACATTGTTCCCAGTACCTCTGTACAAAAAGAAAAAAAAAAACAAAATGTACAAAATTATAGTGTATTATACTATACTGTTAGAACTTTTTGGGGTGATCTAAGCTTCAGGGATTAAATTTAGGCTAAAATTAGTATTCTACACGTCGAATAATTAAAATTTGTATTATGTTGCATGTAAATGGGTTAACTAGAACCTGATATGGGGAGTCATGGGTTTCCCTATTGTTTAACTTAGTATTATGAGATTTCAGAGCAAAAATTTGGGGATATCGTTTGGCTAAGTTCAGTTTCGAAAGTTATATTTTACGCCTAATTTGGCGGTATTTAATAAAAAAGTTGAAAAGCTTGGTGACATTTAGCGAGATTTCATATATGAGACTTCTAATGCTCTCTTTCCTGTATTGGTATTAAGTAATGACATTAGTATTACGCAATCAAGCTGGAGATTGATGGGGCTTTTTCTAGAAATGGAATACTGTGAAATTGCCTGACCTCAGAGAGACTAAGAAGAGGACGATCATGCCCAAGTAGTTCAGTTATGAGAAATTGCGCAGAGCAAGCTGTATTGAAAGATGTGTATAATCAATGCTTTCTTGCTAGTTTAAAGGAGACTATTTTTGAAGTTTGTGAATTATTCATTGTTGTATACTGGAGAACAACTGAAAATTTTACTTAAGATATTATACTGAGATTCTAGATTGTGGATGTACGTCATTGTATGAGATATACAGTATTTGAGGAAGCTTCTGTGAATAGCTGACTGTTATAAGACATACTATTGCTTGTTAATTTCTATGAAATGTGTATTGAAGATTGTTCGTTGAATTCCTAGAACCAATAAAATTCGTCCTGTCAATTGAACTGATTACTAGAATGTTCCATATGCTCTGCACTTTAAGCTACGGTACCAAAAGCTAAGCAAAGTTTACCACAACAGTCGTCAATATTTATGTGAATCAAGTATTTATATATGATTTCGATAAATACTTCTCTCTTTATAAGATACCCTAATAGCACATGGTCACAAAAGAGTCTCTGTGACATCACAGAGGGTCACAATTGTCACAGGACTGTCACATACTAGTCACATTGTGACTTGTGAGTGATGTGACTCTACTGTGTGGTCACTGTGAAGTTTATTTGTGATCAGTCACCAGGTGACGTCGCCATGAAGTCACCATGTGACTAGTATGTGATCGGTCGCTCAGTGACTCCACTGTGAAGTCACTGTGTGACTATTTTGTGACTACTGATTTTTTTGGACTTCAAAATGACGTCACACTGACCGCTTTTGCGACTTTGGAAACATACTCATTTTTCTAATATTTTGTGACAATTTCTTTCATGAAACATTTAATAAATAAATCCGAAAATAGTAATTTTATAAAATCTCGCAGTTATGTAGTAATGGAATTTAGTTTAATTTAATAAATTTTTAAATTATTTCGTTTAAACAAGACAATATTATTTATAAAAAAAAATATTGTTCTTAAAAATATTAGACTTGAGAGTTCTAATCACAATAGTGAAAACTAAGTATCTGTGAGTAAAATTAACAATTTCTTTCATATCCCCATGGCATATATGTTTCGATAGCGTATGCAGGTTTAAATTTCGGATGGGGGGGGCTATCCGGTATTTTCAACCTTATTGTTACTAGAGTAAATACAAATGTCTCAACATTGCTGTTTTTTAATCATTGCTTTAAGTTTTAGATGCCCTCCAACCCCTTTAAATGCGTCCCTGGTATGTTTGAAAGTTCCACTAGGAAAAATTTGAGGTAAAACTACGGGTCTAAGTCAAAAATACTTTATTTATTTTATCTAATGCATGTTTTTCCAATTAATTTTATTTATTTATATATGAAATCCCTTTTAGGAAAAATATAGCAAACATATAAATCTTATCCCTCATATTTTAATATATATATCAAACCCCACATGTCGCACATTACAAATTTATTTCATAACCGAATAAAAAATTTCAATAAATCATTAGTTTTTTCGGATGAATACTTAAATAAAACAGCACATTATCTCCTGAAAATAATTTATGTGGAAAAAGAAAGATTTCCCAGATTTTTAATTTATATTTATTAATTAGGGTATTTTCCCTCCATTTATAAAATACTACAGAAAAATTTTAAATTTCCAAAAGAAGCCATGCCAGAACTATCTTTTGCAGCAATCAATTTACTTTTAAAGGATCCTGAGGAAGGTAATCACAGCGTTGAGGTGCTGGCCTACGAACCATTGGCTCGAGGGTTCGATACTGGACCTGAACTTTTTCTGGCCTGAGAGTTTGGTGCTGCCATCTAGTGGATGTTCTCGGTAACTCTTTTTCCCCGAATTTTTTCGCTGTCGCAAAAACTGTCCCAAAGTGACTTCTCTGAAGGGTCGCAATATGAATACACAGCGAGAGGACATATAGCGACTCCGGCGTGACTTTGCTAAGGAGTCGCGGCGACTGTTTGTAACTCTATTGTGACAGTATTGTGTGGTCGCATTTCAGTCACAGGCGACTGTGACTGAAGTGCTATACTGAGTTTACGCTGTGAAAGAATAATACCAGGCATTGTTGCAGATCTACCAATAACATCATCCTTGCAAATATACACTAGGCTGATATATTCGGGATCAAGTAACAATGTCACCCAGGAGGTTGAACTTTACGTCAAAATTGGGGACTGTTTGGTGGCTTGGCGAGAAATGTCTCGGCTTTGGCGAAAAAAATGAAATTTCACGAACATGCTAGAATTATATTTTTATCTTTATTAGAAAGCAAATTACAAGGAGGTATCCAGAAAATTAAGTGGTTGGAGAGAAAGACAGGCTGCCGTACTCACATTTTGGTCACACCTTTTTTTCGCCGAAGAGTCATGTGACCTAGGGGGTTTGGTCATCTTAGATCCTGTATCACATGACTATTCGAGGGCAAAACGGTGTGACCAAAATGTCAGTACCACAGCCCGTCATTTCCGTACGGACGAGTTAATTACATGTGAGGTCATAACTGGCATCAAAAGTTATAAAAGGGAAAGGATCTTGGCCAGTCAAGTTGATATTGGAAGTAGATAAGCCGTTAAAAGCTAAGAGCTTTTCATTTGAGTTCTTGCTTTTATTATTAGCGATTTACTGACTGTGTTACTAATTTGGGCAAGTTCTTTATTTTTAGTGCAACAGTGGTACAATTTTCTGGAATATTTGTTACATAAAGTTTCTATTCTAATAATGCACCTTTTTGGAATGTTTAACAAGCACGCACCAAGCGAGTTTTATAATTATTTGAACTTATTGATGAATAGGCACTATATTGACATGAAATGATTATTTTTTTCTGATCTTTTTTTCTTTTTGCACAAATTTCAAAATTATAATGTAGGTGTGAATTCTGGATACAAACTTAAACCATTAATTCCATTAATACAACACAATGTATGTGAATTTATTTAAGCTGTTGTAATAGACTAATAGGACATTTCTTTAAACAGTTGATTTGTTTCTTTGAACATAAATTTGAATACTTTTTTTTTCGATATTTGTATTTCACCCTGCATGGATTTTAAAACGCGAATTGAAATGTATTGTTTTTTATTACTTTATGAAAATTATTGTATTCTGCAACAGAACCCATTACCAGTTTTTCTTTAATCCAGCTATGCGTTTCCCTAATAATCGACAACAAATAAATATGAGGTGACATTTAGTAGCATATAATAAATGTATCGAAAAAGAAGCAAAATTTCCCTATTAAATCCTTTATTTCTCCTTGCCGGCCAGAAACATCCGAGAAACAAACCAAATTCCCCCCTCTCCAATCAAGCAACAAAATCATGTCAAACAAAAACCAAACATTTGCTTTGCATGCATTCCTTTCATCTTCTACTCCCCATCTAATAAACAAGAAGGTAGACAAAGCGAAAGCAGAAATTTACGTTCCTCGGCATGAACTGTTTTGTGACGTTTAACCAGCGTTTCTGACATTCCTGAAATGCCAACCTGGGGCCTCCATAAACCTCTCGAAAAGAAAACTCCCCTCTTTCCTCATCAAGACTTTTCTATCTACCTATCAATAAAATGCGGAACGTACAACCGTTTCTTTATTTGTTTTGAAAGCGGGAAAAAGAAGCTGGACGTATAGAAAATGTGTCAATTCCCATGTAAGTTTTTTTTTTTTTTTTATGCAGCTGATCGTCTGTTCGGAGAAAATGCAAGGATTCGTTTTCTAGTGATTTTTTTTTTCATCCATGTAGTTGCTTAAGAAGGGATTTGTTTATCAAGAAATCTCGTCGGATATCCAGACTTGTAAATATTTATGCATCACGAGAGACACAATTGTTTCACTTTGGAGAAAATATATTAGATTTTTCAGGAATTTTTGTAAATGAAAATATTTACGAAATGCTGTCTTAGATATTTTTCAGGAATACTTTTTTAAACCTATATTTATCCTCTATTTAAATGGAAAATAAAGTGAAAATTAAAATAAAATCAACAGTCGAACAATGCCTATCGGATTTTTTGTTGCAAATCTAAAGCTATCAAACATTACAAATCCTCAAAAAAATTTTACAGTGAATAATTATAAACATTTTCGCTCTCAATCAACTCGTCCCGGCCGAAAATGCACGCTCCCAGATATCCGGCCTTACGGCTGTACGATGCTTGTATAATGTACGAATGTGCTTTGCAACATTCATTTACAGGTGTCAAGTCTGGAAAACCCTTTTCTCGTTTGCAATTGTAACCCCCTCCCTCTTTAAGTGATCAGCTGTGTTAAGGAAAAGGTGCTTTGCAAATACTTTGCGGGAGGAGAGGGTCGAAGATACTCCTTTCACTCCCATTCATTATATCCACCCCTGTTTTGACAGCGATCCATCTACACAGATACGGAAGGAACGTGCTTCGTGGGGAAGAGCATTTCTCGGGCAAAAACATTTCTGGGGCGTTTCCGGGGTTTTGAGCAAGCATTCCAAATCAAAGCTTGGGAGCGACAACGTTTAAAAATAAAATCAGTACACTATAATGAAACAGAAAATTACGTCAGCAGATTTCTGTACTCAGTTTGAAAATAAACTTTAAAGGGTAATAGGTCTCTGTGAAAAATAAATAAATAAGAAAAAAATGTCCCCTTTTGATTAATTTTGAGGTTCAAACTTTATACTTTGCCACGTCACGGCTAAAATCTTATTCTCTACACTTTCTGCAGTTAAAATAAGAAATTTCTATATATTCACTTTCAGGAAAGTGAAATGATAAAATATAATGCAATGCTCAGATTGCTGAAATTAATGATTTCATTGCTATAAATATGTAACGCTACGCAATTAGCCTTTGTATTAATTGCCATTGGTTCAATCGCATCTATTAATCGCAGTATTATTTATCATCGCTTTATATTACCTGTGCGTATTTCTCAAGAACTGAGTGCGGACATCTGTAAGTAGTGAAGTCTACAAAAAAACATAACTAACTTCTTTAATTTTTTCTTAGTTCCTTGTACGGAGTATAAGGAAGTAATGTGATCCCGAAAAATTTCGGAGACCAAATTTCGACGAAAAAACCGATTTTGACTACCTCTAAATTTAATTTTAAGAATTTTTTCGACGCATCTCATCGTACGCTAGCATGCGCGATCGTATAAATGCGTCTGTAACCCAGTGAGTCAATTTTGTCCAGTTTTTATATGTCGTCTGTAGGGACGAACGTATAATGCCCATATCTCAAAAACTATTGGTCGTAGAATTTTTAAATTTTATATTTAGGATTTTTTGTATCATTTAGTTCTGTATCTCTTCTTTTAGTCCCAATCAACTGGACAGTTTATCTACAGGACTGCCCGAAAGATTTGAAATACATTACGCTCTACGTTACATTACGGCCAAAACGGCCAATACATTACGGCCAAAATTCATCAAACTCGCATATCTCAAAAACTATTAGACGTAGAATGTTGAAACTTTATATTTAAGATTGTTGTAACATCCAGTTCTGCACCTTCCATTTCGGTCCAAATCGACTGGATAGTTTATCTACAGGGCCGCCCAAAGATTTTAAATACATTACGCTTTATGGGCAGAAATTCATTAAAGTGAATTTTAGAGGTAGGTTACTTAAATGACTCAGAATTGATATATGCTGTTAAGGGTTACAAAATGAATTTCTCCATCGAAAAAGACCAGAATGCACATAAGCTTAAATCATTCTTTGAATTTGGAGTATTAATACAAGCTTGACAGTTCAATTCATTTTAAGCTTGCAGCAAGCTTGGAGATAACAAAGAAATGAGTCAGCAAATACTTTCCCGCTGAATTTAAGTCATTTGAACTGCCAAGCTTGAATAGAACTTGATCACTGCTTCATTTGGAAAGCCACATAACAAATAATTTATCATCAATCATAAATGTGCTTGATCATAGAATTAAAAAAAAAGATTCTATATTTACAAGTATTGAAATTCTTCAGAATAAAATACAAATATACTACAAAATTGATTTAATAAGACAATCCTAAAATCCAGATTTGTTTTGGTTTGTATAAAAAAATAGATTTTGAACATTTTTAGATGGCTTACACTCTAAAAAATGCCCGTTAATTTTACGGTAAAAACCTCTGTAAAACACGGCAGTATTCTACCGTATGCCATTTAATGGTAAGGACAGTAAAATTAAGTAGGTAGCGGGTTACTACGCATGCGCATCCCAATATAACAGTAATAAATAAAGAAAACCGTTATTTTTCACGCATGCCCTTGAAATCAATATTCTAGACGTATTATGTTTTTGCTGTATTGACCAGAACATATGTTAATTTCTCAATATGTTGCAATCTAAGCGTATGACTGTCATATGTTGCTGTTGAAATAACAAAATGAAATTTTGAGAATAGCGTGCTAAGCGAAATAATCTCACGAACTATTTTTTTTTAATTTTCCGCAACGGCAACTTAGGTACATTCATCCATTTCAAGTACAATACCGTCCTACCCTATAGTTATATAATGCTCCGATCGCCGTCACGTGCCTCCCACAAGAATTACGCCAAAGTCGCCAAGCTTAGCTACTTTTGGTGTACGTGTGTATGTATTTAACTCTCAAATCTCAAAAACTATTATTCGTAGAATGTTGAAATTTCATATATAAGATTGCTGTAACATTTAGTTGTGCATGTTCGATTTTTGGTTCCAATCCACTAAAGATCTTCTCTACAGGACCACCCAAAAGAATTTCAATACATTAACGACTATGGACATTTTCAATATGTTATATCTGCAGTCAGTCATTGTTTTGTCCATGCCCAAAATCTCGCCATTTCTCGTAGACCTTGGAGAATTTTGTCGAAATATAGCCACATTTGCCGCCAAAAATTATTTCGCATTTCGCATAAATCTAAAACTTTTAATCGTAGAATTTTGAAATTTTGTATTTAGAAACTTTTTTTTTTGTATTTAGTTTTTTGTATTTGATTTTTGTATTATTATTTTTCTTTTTTTTAATTTTGTAACATCTAACTGTGCATCTCTTTTTTGATTGCAATCGACTGGGTACAGGGGGTCAGCCAAATGACTTAAATACATTTATTTGTATGGATACATTCAATTGATTGAAAGTCTGTGGTCAATTACTTCTTTGGCTACCCCCATAATCTCGCAAACTATCTGAAGCTTGTCAGGTTTTGTTGAAGTATCACTAAATTAAGTGTCAGAAGGAAATCTTTAGAATTGAACCCAGCTTGGCTATATCGGAAATATTTGGCTACAAATCGATAAACCTTGCTATTACTGCAGCATTTTATCTTTTCCAAACGAAATAAGTTTAGATGAAGTGCGCCAAAAATATTTTTTAATAGACGTGCAAGGAATTCATGTGTTATCCACATCAGATTTCATTTACTTATCTTACAGATTCAAACAATCATAAAACAGACAAAGCTTCCCAGCTTCGACCTAGTCTGGTTTAGAATCACAATAATGTCAAACAAATCATGCATTTTTATTCATCTCTTACACCTTCTCTTTAAATTTAACTGTCGCCTGAATAAGTAAGTAGACAAAGCGAGGGCCAAGGGCGAGATTCAAGTGAAACGCGCACGATCGAGTTCGAGTCGAACGTTTTTCAGTCCCCAGAATGCTTCCAATGAACAACCTATAGCGCTGTCACGTGATCAAAACACGATTGATTTGTTTCAGTTGAATAAGAAACATTGATATATTTCGAAATTTCCCCTGTTCAACGCGGAAAACGTTTGAATTGTGTTTCATTTGAATCTCGACCTAAAACTGACGTGTCTGGGCTTAAACTGACATGTGACTTTTAACCAGCATTTTTGCAGTTCTACAATTCGAGATGGTAAACCGGATCCCTTTATAAAGCTCTCCAAAGAGAACTCCGTTTCTTCCTCATCTAAAGAACTTTACCCATCCATCCTCCGATAAAATCCAAAACTTACAATTTTTTTCTTACTTGTTCTGAAAAGGGGGGGGGGGAAAGACGCCCCCCCCAGTTATAGGAAATGTGTCGATTCCCTCCAAAGTAAGTTTTTTGACGCACTATTTTATTTATTTATTTATTGAAGAAATGAAGGGATGCGTTTTTCAGGAATCCCTCCTCCTGCACCTCATTGGCTATAAAGGGGTTTCTTTAAATGGAACCTTTAGCTAAAAAGTATGTTTATTTATATGAATCCTCAATCGTTTTACTTTGAAAAAAGAAATTAAAATGTTCAAGATTTTTTTCGAAATGGAAAAGGAAGCGGGTTGTTGTTTAATTAAATATATATAATTAAATATGTGTATATGTATACATATATAACATAAAAAAGTCTAGCGATAAATATTATATATATATATATATATATATATATATATATATATATATATACATATATCACTAGATATTTTTATATTTTTCCGATTTATTTAAATGAAATATAACATAAATAATAAAAGCCGTAAAAAAAGTAAGGAAAAAGCCAGAGGAGAAATTTTTTCTTGATATATTGAGATTTTTTTTCTGCCGGTATAAAGTGTTTTCGCTAACTTATTGAGACAAAACATTACTGATAACTTATTGATAACAAAACATTACTGAATAGATAAAATAATAATGCATTAAAAATATTTTTTTTCTATTTTGATTGCAATGTTTTAAAAAATAAACTAGCCTCTTGAGATACAAAAAATCTTATTCATCACAATTTTTCATTTTATATTCTACCACATGAACGTCATAATCCTCTTTAACAAAAAAATCTTATTTCTATTAAAATAGAATAAAAATCTACTTAATTAATTTCGAAAAATGAACTATCGAATAATTTAGATATTGTTTCAAAAAAGTTAAACGGCTTACTAATCTTCTATTAGCAATTAATTCCCCCATAAATGTCAATGGTGGTGACAAGTTAGTGGTGAAAAGTTACAATTTCGAAATAGATATTAAATGTTATGATAATTATAATGCATGTAAGAAATACTGCTGAAGACGTGACATGAATAACTTAAGGCAAAATTATAATTAATTAGGTAATATCATGTCCAATATATATGCTTCTAAAGATTTTATAAGCTGAAAAATATACGTATGAGGTATGATTACATAGAGGAGGTAAAATACCTTTCGTTTTCTTGATTACTTGTAAGGATTATTTCTGTGAAATAAACAGCGTTTACAAGAACAAATGCATTACTATTTTTATTTATTTATTTATTTGTTCTAGGTGTGTGTGTGTGGGCGGGAGGTTGTACTTATAATATCTTTAGAAAATATATTTTTACTCTTAAAAGATTTTTTAACTTTTGGATCTTCTCGATCTTCTAAAATAAACATATCGGAAAGACTAAAAGAAGAAGTATGGTTTTCATGACTTCCATTTTAAGTAATGCAGCTGAAAAGAAAAGAAACGCAGAACTCGCTATATGCGAGATGCGCCGAAACCAGAAAATAATGGATGATTAACCATTTAACAAAAAGTAACGGATGGTTATCTTTTCTCGATGGACATCTCAAGTATAAAAATTAGAGAAAAATATCAGCATGCCATCTGCTGTCAAGCATTTACCGCAAAAATTGCGCATCAGCGATCAATTAAGAATAATATAAGAAAAATTAAAAATAAATCACCTGAACACTAACTATTTTGTTTCTGTTGCAAGCCAGAAGCATTCCTATAACAAAAACCTCCCCACTGCACCTCTCCCTCCGACCAGGCATTGCAATAATGCCAAACAAACCAAGCATTTCTTTTACATTCCTTTCACCCTATCCTTATGTTTCCCCAACGCTAAAAAAATAAATAAACAAAGCGGGAGCAAAAATTGGCGTGTCTGAGCATGAACTGACATGTGATGTTTAAGGAGCGTTTCTGACATTCCTGAAATGCCGACCTGGGGCCTCCATAAACCTCTCGAAAAGAAAACTCCCCTCTTTCCTCATCAAGACTTTTCTATCTACCTATCAATAAAATGCGGAACGTACAACCGTTTCTTTATTTGTTCCGAAAGAGGAAAAAGAAGCTGAACGTATAGGAAATGTGTCAATTCCCATGTAAGTTTTTATTTATTTATTTTTTATCCAACTGATCGTCTTTTCGAGAAAATGCAGGGATTCGTTTTCTAGTGATTTGATTTTTTTCCCCTTTACGCCGTTGCTTAAGAAGGGATTTGTTTATCAGAAAACCACGGCAAAAAAGGCAGACTTGTAAATATTTATGTACTGCGTGCGACCCAATTGTTTAACATTGGAAAAAGTAAATTAGATTTCTCAAGAAATTTTCAGGGAAAAAGAAAAACGTTCTTTAATATATTACTTACAAATTCTTTCCTTGTGAAATTCTAGTTCTCGCATTTAAATGAAAAACATAATGAAACTAGAAAAAGTTGAAATTTTAAGTTTCTATAAAGAAACCGTGGAAAAGTTATTTAAAAATATTTCCACGGTTATAGAATATTTTGTACAAAACAATGAAAATATGATTTTGTTAAAATATCAAGACAAATAAAAATAGTACAACTACAAAAAAAAATGCAGGAATTAAAATTAATTACAAAGTTTGTAATTGACACACAAATAAATATAATACAGAGCAGGGGCGTAGACAAGGGGAGGGGTTAGGGTGGTCATAACCCCCCCCCCTCATAAGAAATTTTTCCCATACAAAATGTATATTCTTCACTAAATTATGTCACACACGTATACATTACATATACATATATGAGTTGTAGTAGTCGTAACCCCCCCCATGAAAAATTTCTGGCTACGCCCCTGATACAGAGGGTCTACCCTTTCTTCAGAATATTTCAACAAATGGACAGGGAAGAACTTTCTTGCTTTTTAAATTTGATTAAACATTTTTTTTTTTCCGATGTAGGGGAAGTTGGGGTACAATGAAACATGCTATCTAAAATCAATAATATTTGTCACAGAAAGTTTAAAATCACAGACATATTACACAAATATATGTTCCAGTTACTGGTGTGATTTGGAGACAATCGCATTTTTACAACAAGAGATATAGAAAATTAGTGAATTTTCACCATTAAAAGTAAATTTCGTTACTAAAAAAAATTGTGTTTTACCTCCATGTTTTCATATGTACAATTAATTATTTTTCAACAATCGTGATCACTATGGTGTGGTCTTCATACTTTCAAATCCAGAATTAAAAAAAATAAAACATTAGGAATTAGTAAAATTTGGTTTAGTTTGTAGCCTCAATTTGGGTACAATGAAACACTTGTAGAATGAGTCCAATGGAATTGTTTCATTGTACCCCGTGAATGCATTCACTTAAATTAAAGATGTTACTTTTAAATATTCACAATGAGATATCGACAGAGTACATAAAGTTAACAAAGAATTACGTTTAAATCGTTCTCCATCTTCATCAGACTGAATATGGTGACAGGCCAGATTGTCTTTCAACTGAAATCCAAACAGTACAGATTATGGGCTAGTCTTACATAAAATGTATGACACAAGCAGTATCGCTCTAAGTGATTATGTTTTAATCAAAGAAAGTGAACTTAAATGTAAAGAAATTTACTCTTTTGGGATTATAATAAAATTCAATCAAACGGAATACGAAGTTCTGTACAAAAAACGAGTTAAGTCCAAGCATCAAATTTGTGCATTCTTCGGAAATACATATTTCTGAAAAAACTCTAAATGTATTAAAACTACGACTTTCTGTTCCTTCAGGTAGTACAGAAATGGAAGCATAAATAAGTAATTTTTAGTTAGATTAAAAAAATTAATATAAAATTAAAAACAATAGACTAACCTCTAGTAAAAGTATTATGTTTTCATCTCAAGCTGTAACAGTTTAATTAAATTTATTTTTTTTCATTCAAATTTCATATTTATGTCTATTAATGTTTATTATAAATGTACATAAAAAGTGTATGATGATATTTGAATTTTGACTCATATAATGAGTGTTTGTGAAATGTTATTAAGTGTTTCATTGTACTCGGAGCATACCGGGTACAATGAAACACTGTCGACCTTCGCCATTTGCAATTTTTTAAATAGTATAACGCTATTTATAAACTCATATGAATTCATTTATCTGGGGAAAAGAGTACGTCAAAAGTGTCCATTAATTTTATTTTTGTACATGAAAATTTGTGAACAGGAAAAAAAAAAGTATATTTTTTTCATTGTACTCCAACTTCCCCTAATATTTTAAATAAGCATATCTATCTCTATAAAATAGCTTTCTTGTCTGTCTGCTTGTCTGTTCGCTATACGCACCTAAACCGTTAGTCAGATTTTAATTTCGCAGATTCACTAAATAGGACAAGAAACAGCTATATCTGACCAAAAAGTTGATACAATTTTTAGTTTACCAGTTATTTAAATTTTTCGCCAGTTTTCTGATACTTTTCACAGATTCTGCGTTATTTCGTGCTAAAAGTATGTTCGTCCGAAAATTATGTTTGTATATTATCGGAAAGCCCAGAGAATTTTTTAAATGAG
The DNA here is from genome assembly GCA_038373885.1 of Cheiracanthium punctorium. Lineage (NCBI taxonomy): Eukaryota > Metazoa > Arthropoda > Arachnida > Araneae > Cheiracanthiidae > Cheiracanthium > Cheiracanthium punctorium. Next base: position 14,052 of record JAWZYV010018265.1, on the reverse strand, counting down.
CTATGCTGGAACATCGAACCTAATTTATCGTTATTCTGACTATGAATGTTTAATACTTGCGAAAAGTATTGTCCTTTACAACGTCTTTTGCCTCCTTAATATGAAAAGAGTTTAAGTTAAAAACATCCTTTTAGAAGCATGATAAGTCAGTTTCCTCGATGTTAAAAGAAAAAAAATGAAAAAGAGAAAAAATATGTATTTAATTTCATGGTATAAAATATATCTTCCCTGAAAACGCCGGACTACACAGCTAATGTTTCAGATTGAAGAAACAAATATTTTGTGAAAATTTTCAAAAAGATTTTATGCTTGATTTTCTGTATTTCTTGCTAAAAGTAAGCCATACTTTATTTTCTGAGAACATCAGCGTAAATTTAAATGTGAGGCATTTAAAGACTTCAGTGTTAAAGGTTTGAGTAAACCCCAGTACATTTTGTTTATTTCCATATTTATTTTAATCCTATTGAAGAATTTCAACGTCACGAGTTGTGATAATGAAATGATTAAAAATGCATTTTCAACTTTTCAAGTTTTATTTTACTTTTCCAATATGTTCTTTAGAACCCTAATACTTCTCCTTTAAATTTTATTATCAAAAATTTGATAATTTGAATTACACAGAATCGATGAATCAAAGAGCAGGCTCTTTCCTTTAGAGGATTTTTACAATGCCCAACAAAATCACTTTATTCTAACAAAATTTAAAGGGTAACTCTGATCAATAAGGTGGGCCGAACACTTTATCTTTTTTCTGTTTACGAAGATGAGTAGTGTGGAGTGCCATTGGTGGTACAAAGTGCACATTTAACAGAATAAAAGTTTGTAGGACATTTTTTTTCATTACCGTAAATTCGTAAAAATTTTGGGAAAATGCTGTTCTTTGACATTCTTAACAAATTTATGAATTTTTTTTCGTTGATGTGCAGAGAGAAAAAACATGCCACTAGTGGCACTTATTCTACATAACCTGTTGCGTCGTTGCTTAGTGGTGTGTTTTATCAATAAAAAGAATATGCGAACTTTGTATAAATGCAAAGATCTATAATTGAATCTTGGTTACAATAAGTAAATATTTACAAATATTACAAAACATGAAGAAAATGATTCTGCGAAGTGCGTATTGGCTAAGGAGCCAACAGTAGTCGACCGTCTGGTCGTGCGGTTGTAGAGCGAATGTGTAGTGTCTATAAAGTTCAGATTGTCGGGGAGTCCAAGTGACTGGAGCGCCACTCAAAGTGCGTCACTGGGTGCGTATGTGCGGGAACATATACTCCCACCCTATCAGGGCCTTAGTCCTGATATAAAGGAAGAGGTGAGAGCTTTGCTATAGTACGCTTCAGAACACTGTTTTTGGTCTGTACTGAGGCAACTCGCACAAGACCATCGTTGCCTGGATGCGTCTCAATGACACGTCCGAGCTGCCAAATGCCAGGAGGAACCCCATCTTCGTGAATTAAGACGATGTCGTCCATCTTGATGTTTGGTTGTGGAGTCTGCCATTTTTTGCGTTCTTGAAGGGATCTGATGAAATCCCTCCTCCACCGCTTCCAGAAGCCTCGCTTGAGGTTCTGCAGGAGCTGCCATCGGTTAGTTGTTGTAATAGATGGATGATTGTCTGGGGGAGAAAAGAGAGTGTACCCTGAAAGGAAATGAGAAGGGGTGAGTACATCAATACAGTCAGGATCAGAATTTTTTACGTGGGTAAGAGGACGCAGTTCTTCGTAGGTCAGGAGTGTTTCCCCCATAACTCGTTTGAGATGAAATTTCACACTACGAATTCCTGCTTCCCAAATACCGCCAAAGTGAGGTGAGGCAGGCGGTATGAAGTGCCATTCAATAGATGAGCTTGAAAGATAATGAGCAGTCACTTCATTTTCTGGCAAAGAAAGCCAAAACTGCTGTATTTCTTTCAGTTTTCGTCGAGCACCTACGAAAATTGTAGCATTATCACTATAAATGTGACGTGAAGCACCTCGACGAGCACTAAAACGACGAAGAGCTGCTATGAATGCGTCAGCTGTTAAGTCATTGACAGCTTCAATGTGTACTGCTTTTGTGGATAAGCATATGAAGAAGGCTATGTAACCCTTTGTAGTCTTTGAGCCACGACCTGGACTGAATTTCAACGGTATTGGTCTGGCATAATCAGTTCCACAGTAGAAAAAGGGTCTCTCGAGAGTTACTCGACACTTGGGTAAGTTACCCATTAGTTGGGTTTTGGTGGAGGCCTTAAATCTGTGGCACTTCAGGCATTTATTAATGTGCTTGTTTATGAGTCTTCTACCACCAATGATCCAATAAGATTGTCGAATGATATGAGCTAATAAGGTAGGACCAGCATGCAGATAAGCTACCTGGCGTTCTTTGATCAGCAGTTCACTGAATTTGTGTTCATATGGCAAAATGATGGGATGTTTTTTATTAAATTGCAACTCAGAGTTCTGCAATCGACCTCCCACCCGTAAGAGACCGGTTTCGTCCAAAAATGGGTGAAGAGAGCGCAATTTGCTTTTGTTTGAGAGGGATTCTTGATCTTTGATGCGTTTTATGTCGTCAAAAAAATGACTATTCTGAATCGATCGAATGATTGTTTCTTCGGTAAACTTGATTTCTGGAAATGTGAGAGGATTGGAGAGTATTGCCAAGTTTTTGTCTGGATCTTTGCTATTTTCAACAGATATTTTGCAGTTTTTTATGAATCTCTGGCAGAATGCTAAAAGGCGAATTATTCTAGATAACAAGGAGAATTTTCGAAATAAATTATCAATTAAATCATTTGATGTACTAATATGAAGATTGGATCAGATCTTTGTTCTGTTTTTACAACGTCATCTATCTCTTTATTGTTTACTTCACTCTTAGGCCAATTAGTTTCGTCTAGTCGAAGCCATTGTGGACCACTGAACCACAAATTGCAATTTGGAAGATATTTCGGATCAATACCGCGGGATGCGATATCTGCGGGATTTTCCTTTGTAGGTACATGTCTCCAATGTTTAATGGGAAGAACGTCCAAAATTTGGGAAGTCCTGTTAGCTACGAAAGTTTTCCACTTACGTGGATGAGCCGATAACAACGAAAGAACAACCTTGGAATCAGTCCACGCGAAAACCGAAACGTTGTTGTCTTTGAGCGTGTTTAATACTGACACAAACAGTTTTGATAGTAAATGGGCTGCACAGAGCTCCAACTTTGGAATGGATATCTGCTTGATGGGAGCAACATTTGTTTGTGCGACTAGAAGTGTAGATTTAGTAACTCCATTGTATGTTTGTCGACAGTAGATTACTGCCGCTAAAGCAAGAGATGACGCATCGGCAAAGCCGTGGAGTTGTACTTCGGAATCTGATGCCAGAGTGACAGATCTAGGAATGGAGATGTGATTGATTTCATTGAATGCTTCCTGAAATTTGTACCAATCATCAATTAGATGCTGTGGAATAGTTGTATCCCAATCTCCTTTGGTGAGCCATAATTTCTGATAGAATATTTTAATCGAAACAGTGCAAGGAGAAAGTAACCCCAAAGGGTCAAATATGCGTGCGGATTCCGATAATATTCGTCGTTTTGTTATAGGCGGTGTAAGTGCTAATGTTGCCTTAAAAACAAAAGTATCAGTGCTTGGATTACAAAATAACCCTAAAACCTTCGAACTGACGTTAGAATCAGGAGTTATTTCAAAGTTTGCATTGTTGGAAGATTGACCTTGAAATTCGGCAAGGAATTCTGGTGAATTTGAATTCCATTTTCTAAGGTTGAATCCGTGTGATTCAAGAAGAGAAGCAATTTTTTTGCACGTGGATATTGCTTCTTGTATTGTGTGGGATCCCGCTAAAAGGTCATCCATGTATATGTTTTCTTGTAAAATTCGAGAAATGTTGGGATCTTCTGTGTAATCAAGAGCGATTTGTTTGATACAACGAGTGGCTAAAAAAGATGCTGGGGCTAAACCGTAAGTTACAGTTTTTAATTTGTAAGTGCGCATTTCATCTGTAGAATTGTGCCTCCATAAAATTTGCTGATAATTTTGGTCTTCTTCTGATACTAAAATTTGCCTGTACATTTTTTCCACGTCAGCGGTGAAAACTATTTTGGGAAATCTAAAATTTATTAGAATATCAAAAATATCCCGTTGTATTTTAGGACCGACCCCTAAGATTGAATTCAAAGATAAACCGCTCGAGGTTTTGCACGAACCGTCAAATACTACCCTTAGCTTGGTAGTAGTACTGGATGGTTTGATTACTGCGTGATGCGGGAGAAAGTAATGTTGTAATTCGGAGTTATGGCATGCATTGCCATCTAGCTCCATGTGACCCAAAAGTTGATAATCACGCATGAAATCCTAGTATTGAGTTTCAAACTCTGGTTTATCTTTCCATTGCAAGAAGTCGAGAAATTGCTGCTGGCTTTGAACTGCCAAGCTCCGATTTAGATTTATAAAACGGTAGTTTTACGACAAACCGATTTTGTGTATTTGTTGTATATGTCTGTTGAAAATGTGTTTCCACAAATTCTTCTTCCGGTGTGAGCATTTTATTTTTGGACTGAGGAATATCCTCCAGCTCCCAAAATCTTCTAAGTTCTTTGTCAATATTTATTTCGTAAATGTGGAGACTAGATACTGAATCAGTTTGCGTGCATTCGCTAGGCAATTTTCCCGAAACCATAAACCCGAAGATTGAATTCTGTGCGATCAGATTACCTTGAACACAATTTACTTGACCGGGAAGCAACAGAGAAAAAAACACATCTGATCCCAAAATACAATCAATTCTGTTTGGAATACTGAATGTAGTGTCTGCTAACTGAATGTTTTTAAAATGCAATAAATGCTCTTCATTTATTTTCGAGCTCGGTAATGGAGCTGTCAATTTATCTAAAATATATGCGTTCACTCGGATCTTAACCTGTGAGTCATATGGAGAAAATAATTCCATGTTTACACATCCTTTTGTGACCGAAATATTCCGGTCAGCTAGACCTTTTACTGGAAATCTAGCGTTTTTCCTCGCGATTCCTAATGAGTTAACTACACTCTCAGTGATAAAGGATGATTCACTGCCGGAATCGCACAAGACTCGAAGTTTATGGGCCTGGCCCGATGAATCATTTATTAATACGCAGGCTGTTGGTAGGAGCGAAGATTCTTTTCGATCCGTATTAATGAGTGAGTTATTTGCTTGTAGTATGTTTTGACTAGCCGCTTCTTCAGCTGGGCTGACGCCAGAAGCTGATGATGGCTGAGAGGCCTTTAAAGGGGTTGAAACTGAAGTGCGGAATGTTTGGAAATTCTCGTGTAAGCTTGAGTGATGTTTTTTATCACAGTAATGACATGAATACGGGGATTGGCAGGAGGAATTAAAATGTTTATCAGACAAGCAGTTGGTACATAACTTATTTTTGCGTACGAATTGATTGCGTTCTTTGATCGTCATTTCTTTAAATTTGCTACATTTAAAGAGCAAGTGAAAGGGCATTTTTTTACACAACAAACATTTCGCTGCGTGATACACTGGTTTTGAAGCTTTAACCTTTGGGTTTTTATTTTGTGACTCATTATCACAGTACAATTCTAGAGAAGCGCATTTATCGTTAATAAATTCAATGAATTCTTCGAATGTGGGAAAATCGTTGTTAACTGTATGTCGTGCCCATTCTTCGCGAGTTTTTGGGTCAACTTTCTGTAATAATATATAAATGAGCCAAATGTCTCTAGAATTAGCTTGTGCGTCTATTGATTTAAGCCCGCGAATTACCTCGTCGGAAACATCGGCAAGGCTTCGCAGATTAATAGCATTTGCCTGATTGAAAGCTGGTTGATCAAAAAATGTTTGAACTAAAGAAGAAATTATTTGTTTTTTCCGATCGTATCTATTCAAAAGCTTATCCCAGGCTTCTTTGTAACTAGCCTCTGAAAATGGAATGTGTTTGATTATAGCTGCAGGTTCGTCAAGTAATAGGCCTCTTAAATATGAAAATTTCTGAATGGTTGACAAACTATCATTATTATGAACAAATGATGTATATAAATCTTTAAATGAAGGCCAGTCTTTGTAATTGCCATTAAATGACTGAATATTCACATTTGGTATTTTAAAATTGTTGATTTGGCCGTTAGTATTAGAATTACTAGATGCAAAATTTGTAGTACTGATATTATTAATGCATAATTTTTCAAGAGCGTCTTGTAGTTTGGCTTTGGTTTCGTAATATTTATCTTCAAATTCTTCCATTTCTGATTGTTCTAGAGAAAGATTTGCGTCCGCTTTGTCAAAATCATTATATATTGATTCAAGTTTTTCGATCTTGTTGTTAAGATCATTTTTTTTGAATGTCTGATTTTCATTGTTGATGTAATTGTAAATGTGGGTCAGAGCTCCTTTCGCTCTGCCTCGGAGAATAACTGCGTTTTTTTCGGCATCTTCCGCTGAATTTATTGTTTTGTTTTTGTCATCCATTACGCGTGTAATGGAAAGAATGTGAAATTACTTGCGATCAAAACCAAAGACAAACTATTGCAAAAGGAAAGAGTACTTATCTTTTTACCAGTCCGTTCATCCGTTAATCTCGCCGGTGCCTCCAAAAAATGTTGCGTCGTTGCTTAGTGGTGTGTTTTATCAATAAAAAGAATATGCGAACTTTGTATAAATGCAAAGATCTATAATTGAATCTTGGTTACAATAAGTAAATATTTACAAATATTACAAAACATAAAGAAAATGATTCTGCGAAGTGCGTATTGGCTAAGGAGCCAACAGTAGTCGACCGTCTGGTCGTGCGGTTGTAGAGCGAATGTGTAGTGTCTATAAAGTTCAGATTGTCGGGGAGTCCAAGTGACTGGAGCGCCACTCAAAGTGCGTCACTGGGTGCGTATATGCGGGAACATAACCCATTTAAAGCATGTAGGATAATTCCTTCATTTGCTGCAAATACGTTTTTTTATTTTTTTTTACGAAGTAGTTTTTTAAATATTCAAATCTCCTTATTTTGCCTTATTTATCTGTAATACTTCACTAAAGTAGATTGTCAAATGTACTACATTTTCATTTTTTGTATGTTTTTTTGCGTTGTAAGTTAACTATTTATTACTATTGAAATTTAACATATGAGAGATATTCTATTAGAAAATTTTGTACGGCTCTCAGCTTGTTTTGCATTCAAAACTTATCCAAAAGTAGACGGAACTCACCACGAGCTGTTGGCTGCACCATAGCTGCCAACTACTACGGAATATAATTAACCACTTTTTTTAAACAATAATTTTTGGTTTAAGATATAGCCAAATTTTTGTACACATGAGCAAGATGGTTACTATTTTGAAAAAAAATGCTAAAAATTATACTGTTTACAAAAAGTGGTTAATTATATTCCCTAGTAGTGTGCATCTATGCCGGACAACGAGTTCTGCATTCGCCCTCTTACCAACAGAGTGTTTTAAACACAAAATACTTGCATTTGAACGAAATTTTGTCATTTTCTTTTTTCTTTATTTTATAAGGCATCTTTTTCTTCATGGCGCCATATCTTTATCGCATCTTATGCCACTGTTTAAACATAAACACTCTCACTGTGCTGATCTCTTTCTCCTTTGAATTGTTGCATTTTTCAATTACTTTCCGTGGCAATGCTTTGTTGTCTGGATTTCGAATGATTCTATGCTGAATAATAAATTATGCCCATAGTATGCATTCCTCTCTAATGAGTTACATGCAGTACATTCTGTAGCTTAGATAAATGTGTAAAGTAAAATAAATTTTGAATAAGGTTTCGAAACTGAGCTTTAGTGGTACGGGATACGATGACAGCGCTGAGTGCATCTTAACCGATATCAACGTGTCTCCAATCACGAAAATTCTTTCATCAGCAGAAGCAGAGAAAAACGTAGTGTCATGTTAGATATTAGTAGCAGCTATTGTTTGCTTTCCAGTCACACGCAAGCTGTCAAAAGACAAAATGGTGACAGAAATAGCAATCCCGTTACCACCCTTTTGGCACATCCTGTATATTATTTTAGAAATTTAAATAAAATGCATAAACTGATTGAGTCTGAATACTTTTGATCTCTATATATTATTTATGAGTTTAAAAACATGCAGGTTACGAATTTAATTCTCGTGCCACATTATACATGCAGTTAATAAGGTGAAACAATCATTCTTTTAACGGATTGCATCAGCAAAATAAGCATTCTTGCTCTTGTGCCTTCAAAGTACCACTTCTTCATCACAGAAATAAGCAAATGACGAACTCGAGAACCTTTCAAAACATGTTTCCAAATGCGCGTGTACTTTTTTTATTGCTCCAGACCTTAAATGCGACAGAACTGTGTTCTTTATTCGAGTTTCTTCGTATTCTTCCTTACTTAATTCGGACTTTAGCACTCAGTTCACGTGCTATTCTCATTGGCTTTCGAGTGTCAGGCAGAAGTAAAAATAAAGGAACAAATGGTTTCATCTCTGGCATTACTTAAGTAATGAGAAAAAAATAAGTAATCAAACGGCAAACAATGATACAGACACATTCGGGGATGGCTTGAATAATGCAATTTACGTCGCAGGTTTTTTCGTAAGTAGGGCTTGATTTATCCAAAGGTGGAGCTTTTTTTATCCTGTGGTAAGATGTGAGACGTACTTTTTTGTTGTTATCTGGTTACAGCTCCAGAAGGTGGGGTTTTTTCTTTACAACCAGATAAATCTGAATCATTTATAATTCTCTTGTTTGGTCGATGATGTTAGAAGGCAATGCTTAGATTCTTTCAAAGAAGAATAGTTAAAGCAGTCTTGGAGATAATATTGTTCTAATAAAAGAGTTCTCATAGTACGTGAGTTTACTTTACACAAGTAGATTGTATTTGCTCAGGAAAAAAAATAAACAACTCGTTGTTACGCGTTCTTCGTAATTTAAAAGAATTTTTTTTTCAGTTTTGATTTACTGAGACGAAAGCAATTTTTATTCTAAAAGTGTTACTCCTCTGCTTCGTTATTATTTCTTAAAAATAATTGTTTCTTTATCTTTTCGTATGCACTGCATTCAAATTCATCTAAATAAATTTATCTCTTTTACTTTGATATTCTAAAACCAAATACATTTAAATATTTTTTATATAGTCTATGATTCCTAAAAACATTTGTAAATATGAATAGAATGAAAAAATTTTAATTTTAGATAATGAGAATAATTTTAATTTTTATGCAATCGGAATATCTAGTCTTTTGTTTATTTCATTACTAATGATTCAATGTTGGGTTTACTGCAAATAGTCAAATGATACATGGATCATTTGATTCTTGGACACACGTAAAATATCGACTTAATTACACTGTGTATGTTTCAACAGCGTGTACTTTTATTTATCATTCAAGCATAAGCTGTTTACGTATGTGGAAAGTACGTGCGTAAGCTCTTTACGTATGTGGAAACCTTTATTTGTACTTGAGTCAAATGCCCGCTGAAGTTGTTTAGGTCTAAAGATCATAGAGTTTCCTCAACTCCAGAACTCTGTAGAAAATAAACTTGTGTTTTCAGATTCCGTTCATAAGAGTATGAAATGTTGTTCCACTGTGAAAGGTAACCAGGTTTACTTAAGATCTTCTCCCAGAGAAGCAAAGCACTCTCCTCGATCATGACCTTATAGACCTGTTTCCCTGTACATAACAACATGGCATCAATATGAGTTGATTAGGCCCACCAGGAATTAGACGGAGGGCCTGATTTTGCAATATTTCCAGTAAATTACAAATTTCTTTGAACAAGCAACCAGGGGTTCATACCAGTAAGAAATAATTAGCAGGAAAAAGTTTTATACGCTATGTTTAGTGTAGTTCTAGAACGACCCACTTTGAGCCAGTCAAACGTTTTAAAGTATTAAGTTTGGCATTAACACTTTGCTGAGAATGTTCTGAAATATGAAAGCTACTGTGTTCCCGAAATATTTGAGTGACCAAAATGCAACTCAAGTTGTAAGGGCAGGTGGGCGAGAGAAAAGCTCTGGTAAACTCTTTTGTTCAATTTTACCGCCATGTTATTTTCAACACACCATTTTTCCAAGGTGTCAAAGGCACAATTCAGAGAATTTTCTGTCAGCAATTTCGCGTTTCTCTTCCAGACTTCCGTCCAGATGACGAGATCATAAGCATATAAAAGGAACCAGTTTGTTGATGTAGACGTCAAACAAAGTGTAGCCTGTAACAAATAGTGGGAGACCTGTCTGAAGTGTTTTGTATCGGTAATAGCCATCGTCATATCTAACTCGGTATAAGCGTTGACCTAGGAAACTCTTAAATCGTTTTTAAACATAGTTAGAGGTTCACACACAAATCCTTGAGTTTCAATAAGAGATTTTCTCTCCAGACAGTATCGAAGGCGGACTTAAGATCTTATAAACAAATCAAGGATATGTCTCTTGTCCAGGGAAATCCTTATTGCTTGCTAAGTAGTGAAACATGATAATTAATTGATCTAGATTGTCTAAAACGCAGCCCTGTTCTTTTTCTCTAAAAAGGCCCAAAATTTTCCCAGATACCAGTTTAGCCTTTGAACCGACCGAGTGTGTATGGTGGGTTAAAAACACCGTGCTCCGGTGTTTCGGGTTCAACTCCGCGGCGGCCGGCGGTTGCGATCACCGACTGGACGTGGTTGTCATTGTGTCCAGCTTCATAGGGCGGTGACGTTGGTTCCACCGACTAGGTGTCCCATAATAAAGAAGGGCCAACAATTCCGCCCTGTTTGTGGGTAAAAGCCTTCAAGCAAGCGGCCGGTCATCTTAGAAAAAATAAAAGTTTAGTCTTTGAAAATGAATTCTTTTCCGTGGTTTGTTCTTTCTATTACACTTATCAGGGATGATAAGTCATAGAGCTTACGTAGGTTCACTAGGGGTCTTAGCCCTTTTTGTGGGAACGTTATTATGGGCAGATGAGGAGAATAATTAATTCCTAATTTTTTCAGAAAAATTCACGATGTTATATTATTATTCCAGGCGATTTGCAAAGTTTTAAGATAGCTTTAATGCCTCATCAAGTTCAGTATTCGCATTGGGTGTGCTAAAATGTAACTTTGCTTTCAAGATCAGACAGTGTTATTTAACTGCATGGTTTTACAACTGTCGATTAAAGACACCTGACATGTTTCCTTGCATAAGCGCTAAATAAGATATCAATATTCAGATTTGCCTGTTAGAAATTTTTCCCGCAGATTTGCTTGCAATTTTTTGTGTTGGTTTTTATTGCAAAAATAAAATATGTAAGTTAAGATTACTCGTATGTATTGATCATAAATTTGGCTTTCGTTATTTTAAATACACAAAAAATATATGTGTATCTGCACATGGTATGTGGGTCTGTGTAATTTCTTTCCTTATGTAAATGCATAAGCCAAATTTAAATCTGCATTTAAAATTTTGTGCTTATGCATTACATAAAATCTATACAAGACGATGACTTTTCATCGATTTCTACTTTTCATATTAAAATGAAGAATATCAAATGTATGCAGCAAACACCCTAAAACGGTCAACTTCTAGACCGACACCGGAGCATATGCCTCGCCTGTGCGGCACTGGTTAAGCAGTGCCGACTACGTCAAAAATCACGTTCTGCGTGGGGCGAAGGTGGACAGTGAGAATGAGGTTGGATTTGAAAGCTGTGTTTGGCTATAATTAAGTAATGACCCGGTCCGTCTTTATGCCATCTTTTAACTGACGACATTTCGCAAACGGTAGGGTAACGGCCGACCGATAAAAATCCGATAACCGATAGCCACCCTAATTTACTTCAAATATGCTCTTATAATTAGTTCTCCCTAAAACCACCCCATAAAAAATAAATGTATTAATGTTTTTTATGTTACTGAAAAATTAATTTTTGTTATCTTGAATGATTGAATAGTTAAAAAAAAAAGTTTTGTTTATATTGAGTATAATCTTTGTTTTACATTAAAAGTGGTTTTGTTGTTTTTAACCAAATTGTTTTGTTGAATTCACCAAAAATTTAATGTACTTTAAAAAAAAATTACTTTGTTTACTTCATCAAATGCGTAATTGCTTTTAAGGAACTGGTTTTCCTAAATTAAGAAATATCTGTTTATTTCATTTGGTTCTAACAGTTTTTGGCATATGCGTATATTACTTTTATAAAGCCAATAAAATATAATACATGTTACTAAGAGATAATCCAAAAGGGGGAATAAAGAAATATATTTACATTTCATTTTATAAGTATTTGTATATTATAAATTTAACGTTATGATATCACTAATGCGAAAAATTGAAAATCTGAATTCATCCTATTGATATATAGTATTTGCAATTAATTAATAGGATAGTAGGGTTGTTATTGAGGTTAAAAAAAAAATAAAGTGTATATATGTTTAATTAAAATATTCCGTTTCACGAAAGCTGTAGCTGTAGCATTCTATTTTGCAGCATCTGATAATTGATCTAGTCTTTAATGGAAATAGAAGAGAGTGGGCACCCTATCTGTTAACAAAAGGCGGTACATGTTTTCTTTGTCCTTCTTGAAAAATAATACAGTGGCACTTTTATGATATATTTTAATAATATGAAGATAAAAAAAATTCTTCAAATATAGACTATTTCATTGCTTATTTGGCTAGAAAACGTATGGGGGGGGGGGGGGGGGGGGGGGGGGGGGGGGGGGGGGGGGGGGGGGGGGGGTGGGGGGGGTGGCTTCTCCTGATTGTATGCTTTTAGATTGCTGCTTCGCTTGTGGGGCATATATAAAGAATTATGCTATATGCGCATTAGCAAATTAGTTATTTTAAGATAATGAACTGTTATACAAGATTATTAAATTATTAAAATAGTAATAATTAAATTAGAAGTATAGTGATTTATTCTCAAAAACTAATTGTAGAACACAAAATTTGATAAAAATTAAAAGGCTTGTTAAACGGAATATACATAAAATCAACTAACAGCTGAGATTCTTGAGAGCGAAATTAACATTAAAATCTCCCAGTAAGAATCATCGGTAATTCAAAGATAATTACTTAGAATCCAGGAAGTGTCCATGGGTGTAGTATTATTCGTTTAACTGTGTTTCTTATACATTGTTCCGTCTGGAGGTTAGGTTTAAATTGGGGAATGTCCATAGTCTAGTATTTAACTGTGTTCTTTAACTGATGTTTTCCTCTGTTTGTTGGACCTCAATGCAGGTAGTGTAATTTTTTTTATGTTTTTCTATCACAGTATTCTTGAGAGTTGATTTCGTCTGCTGGTAGGTTTCGAATTATTATTCTGTATTCCGTGTTTTTAAACTGCAGGTTCTGTCTTTTGTTTGGGATTGATTGGCGTAAATATATATATATAATTACTATATATATATATATAACTATATATATCATTACACTATATATGCCATTATAAATGATTGCGTTCCCAATAAACTGACATTCTTCTAAATTTACTAACAATTTCTTAAAATACAGTTTTGGGCAAATTAATATTGACAGACATGACAGACATAATATTTAGGAGTTTAATGGAGTTTATGGCCTAACAGCCAATGTAACTGGCATTTGACAAATAATAATATCACTTCGCTTCGAAACTATTGCTTATATTCATTCGTAACGCCCCCCCCCCATGAAAATTTTCTGGCTACGCTCCTGGTTGGATGTACCTTCAAAATGCTTATTGATGTCTCAAAGATACGGCTCGTGACTGTTTTTCTCGCCGTTTCTTTTTCCTAACAGGTTCCGCGTATTTTTGCACGATGAATTCGGGAAACGGCGAAAGCAGGTCGAAAAGGTAGATATTTCAGCGGTTCTTCTTTCTCGGAGCGCGCTTGGAGTGGCGTATGACATATACGTCACTTCCTTTACTGAGCGTTACTTCCGTCAGAAAAAAAAATATGAGTTTACTCCCTAGTCGCCACTAAAGAAGTTTTTACTTCAATAACTTAAATAAATATTCAACATAGCGTTGTTTTTAAACCTGTCTATTAGAAAGAAAAAAAACCAAAAATTACAACGTTAATTAAACGAACTTAATAATATCATTTATGTTTTAACTCATGTGGTCGAAGTCAAAAA
>JAWZYV010018264.1:0-29138 GCA_038373885.1 Cheiracanthium punctorium | reverse complement strand
GTGGTATTATAAATCATAGACAATGCTGTACTTGAAATTATCGTCTGAACAAGCGAAGTCGTTTCATTCTATTCTTCCATTTATTATCGGAATCAGAATAAATCTGAAATTCTTTTTGGGTATTTGACCATTAGACGAAAAAGCAAACCTCCATTTTGAGACAGATAATGATTAAAACGCGAGTCACAAGTGATATTTTGCTGAGCCAATATATATATATATATATATATATATATATATATATATATATATATATATATATATAATATATATATATAATATAAAATAGCTTAACTTACGTAAAATGGAATCCTAAGTGGAATATTAATTGAAAGCACTTTATAACAGATATAATACGTAACCATGAACATAAAAATGAAATCCAGAGGCTATAAATAAACACGGCCATCAAAGCAAAAAATCGGGAAAAACATGCCATGAGCAATCACGTGGGCTTAAGCCTAGCAGAAAAACTCATGCATAGAAGTGGATGTGGAATGGAAAATTGAAATGGAGTACTCCATTATCAAGTACCACCGTACTCACATTTCAATTAAAGAAAAACAAAAATAGTTAGGTTTCTGCAGGCCACCTGACAAAAGAAGTCGCTTTACGTGTCCTGGGGGTACGACCTAACTAAAATAAATAACAGGCATGGATGCTATCCCAACATGGAGGTGGAAAAACAGTCAAGACAAGACCTCTATTCTGTTTTATTATGATGCAAAATGCGCTAATCTTTCAGAATACTTTTCCATTTTTACACAGTTCTATTCATAAATGCTAAAAATATCGCCAATATTTGGTAATATAATTTCATACTAATATATATATATAAATTCTTCTGTTTTTCCCAACTCTTATACCCAAAATTTAATATTATTGAAACTTAATATTTAATACCTGTCAATTTTAATGTAGATGTGGAAAATTTTGATATATTATTATTACAATTTAACGTGCAAATATTAAAATGCTCAGTAATAAAGTATCTCATAGTCTATAATTATAAATGAAACAAAATAGAAAGAAGCGATATATTATAGGGGAAGGTGGTCCAAAATAATCCTAGCCGGGAAAATGATCCACAAATGTTTTCTTCCAGATAGGCAGCGCTTTCAACTATTAGAAAATACTTGTGGTAAAACAAGAACAAACAATGGCGATATTTAAGCGATCGGTGTATTAAGTGACTCTGTAGAATTCTTTTATAAAAACTGGGTTTTATAAGGTACCCAGACAGCACAGCAAACTTGCAGCAAGCTTGATTTATCAAGTCAATAAACTTACATTAAGCTTGAAAATTTCAAGCGTGTAAGTTTAATGCAAGCTTGAATCAAGTGTTCTAGTTCACACTTGCCCAGCTTGCATTAAGCTTGACATAGCTTGACATTAAGCTTGACATAGCAAGCTTAATTTCAAGCTTAAAAAATTTTCCTAAAAAAAAGAAAATTCCTAAATGCATGGGTGCCCGACGGCAAACTCGGCCCACATATTTTATTTTTCCACGCATTTTCCCCTCTACGCTGAAATTTCAAGTTATTTTTATCTGTTACCATCAAGAGCCCACGGTTTGGATCGAACTCGGTATATAAGGGCTGGGAGGCCAGCGTCCTAACCACTCGGTCAACCTGAGCTGCGCTGATAAGACTAAAGTACGAAGTGACTGTTATGGAATATCACGCATTTTCCGGCGATATCGATCAGTGGCCGGTGTGTTGATCTGCTTCTTCAAATTTTCCATGGGATGAATCAAAATTAAAATAATGTTATGTGTGATTTAGAGACTCTACTAATAGGAAAATAAGCATAATATAAGCTTAACAGAAGCACACGTTTTAAAACTTTCAATATCGCGACACTCATGTTGGACAATGCTGGCCAAAATCAAGACAAACGACTGATTTTGAAATCAATTTCGTAGTATAATTCTATTTTATTCTGAAGAATTTCAATATTTAGAAATATAGAATCTTTATTTTCTTAATTCTATCGTCAAGACAATTTATCAACAGTACATTTATGACTGATGATAAATTATTTGTTATGTGGATGTGGCTTTCAAAATCAAGCAGTTATCAAGTTGTATTCAAGCTTGACAGTTCAAATGACTTCTCCAAGCTTGATGCAAGCTTAAAATGAATTGAACTGTCAAGCTTGTATTAATACGTTAAATTCAAAGAAATGTAAAGCTTGATTTGAGCTTATGTGCTGTCTGGGTAATAACTAACTTTCCTATTTATTTAGAAATGCAATCTTTAATATACAGAATATGACTTGGTTTACTGAATAGAGTATGTTTTTAGATGTGATTAACGCTTGTGTTGTTTGATATGTTTCTCTGTGTGTTCCAGTAATATGACCTAAAGAGGGCAGACATGCTACCGGGTAGAATGATCAATCGACCGAAGGAAATCTAGTACCGGATCCTACTATTCATGGCAGCCCTTCAGACGCTCTCAAAATGCGTGACATCCCATTAAATTAATTTATTTCTGCGTTTATTGTAGACCATAATCTTTTTATTATAATATTGAAACGTTCCTTTTTATTGTTTGTGACAAATTTTTATTTAAAATTTCCATAAAATAAAGTATACTTACAATATCATTATACAATATACTTTATTTCTTCATGCACAGTCATAATTAATTTTATATCTTTTATTTTGCCGATAAAAAATAATTTTCAAATTTTTCAAATGATGGATCATTTTGCCCTTGGGTGAGTATAAAATAATCCATTGGACTCTTTTTCAATGTTCAAATTTTCTTATTTCTCCATTTGGGGTTAAAATATTACCAAAATATGTTTATGATGCAAAATATTGTGTAAAACATTGCGGCAAAGGGTCAATTTTTTTTTTTTAAATTTGTGATTTTTTATGAAAGTTTTCCCTTTAAGGTGGTCATTTTGAGGTTTTTTCTTTCCCTACTATAAAAGCCAAAAAAATTATAAAAAGTCAAGATACATAAAAAGAGAAAATTGCATCATATGGATGATACAATACTCATAATTTTTACCTTCCTTTCATGTGTTTGACTACTTATATTGCTGATTGGATGATTTCTTTTTTTGCAGGTAGAATTGTTAATAATTACACGAAGATGAACAAGTACGTGTAAATAACATTAAAATGAAATAAAATATAATCATACAATCGTAATATGAAGGCAGCATTTGTCTTTTTTAAAGTAGTCGAAGAGTAGTTCTAAAATTAAATTATTTTTTGAAGCATTATTCGAATACTAACCATTATTTAATTCTGTTAAAATAGTGGAGATACATAGCTTCCGTAATCAGTTCCGGGTATTTTAAAAGCTTTTATATATTTCACTAAATCAACGTTGCCACGAAGTCAGAACAGGACAGTTTACACCTCATTTAAGTATTGGCGATGTCACATGAAACTATAAACCAACTGTTTACTTTTAATTCCTTGCACTAAAGAAAGAAGAAAAAAAAAGAGAATTTTTTTGGATCCTGCTGTAAAAGTAAATAATTTAATAAATAATAAAACTAATAACGCATGAATAGGAAATTAATGAAAATTTTAAGTTACTATAAAATCCATTACCACCTTTACTGATAAATAATTGTAATACAAGTAATATTTAAGAGTACTAGTTTAACCCGAATGCATGAGAAATTATATTTAAACCAATGAAATGTTTAAAAATAAATCTTTTTAATGTGTCTTGCAATAGTCTAACTATTCGAAAAAACATATACAAGACATTCTTTACAAATCTGACTTGTACAGTTATTTCACCAAAACCCAATAAAATCTATCTCATTAATAAAAGCACCTCCCGTCACACACACACTAATACATCTTAAAAGAAAAGATTCAGACATGTAGCGCAATGCTTAAGCACCATAAACTCACGTCCATGTGTTTGATTTAGCCTGCAGCTTCGAACACCGTTCCTGATCACAAGGATGACGAGATAGATTCATTAGCCGCCGCAGTACAAAGAAAAAAGGACACCACGTAGAAGTAAATCAATTGGTGCCTGGAGCCACGGCGATATCGGACATCATCTTAGCGAATAAAGGGTCAGTCCTCCCTTTGTTTGCTCTTACTTTTGTATTCTTTTCTGTCTTATTTCCTATCCCAAGGCACAGAGCGAAAAGTCAACAGTAGCGGCAAAGCAAGTTTTCTTAAATTGTTTCCATTGTCGGATGTCTTTTGATGTATAGAAGTTCCTGATGAATTATTAAATTTTACGACGTATACGTTTCGTCATTAATGTATTATTTAGTTGCTTCTTTTTTCTGTTTCGAAATTTTCATAGAAATGTAAATTTTTTGAAGAAATCATATGCGAATTTGCAGTGTATCCTTTTGAATGTAACTATTCACAAACACTCAAACACATGTACACATAAAAAACTGTTACTCTTATTAATAATTTTTCGACATGGTTTATCCAGATACTGCATAAATAGATACATTTCTTCCAAAAAATAAATTTAGTGCTTAAAAGCAGGAACTCTCATTAAAAACCTTTGAGTTAAAGAGGATTCAAATGTTCCTTCATAAACTTTTACAACTGAACTTAAATCAGGGTGTATTCTATTACTTTCGAATTACTTTTTTATCATCGCTATATTTTGTTACCGAAAATATCAAGTATATCAGTATTGTTTTATCTGAAGACAAATCAAATATTATGTAAATGACATTTGTAAAAAAAAAAAATGTCTGTTACACAACTTTCTAAAATAAAGTATTTTTCTATTTATTTCATCGTAAAACAGTATCACAGGAAAAGGCTGAGGAAATTATTAGAAAAGTAAAATAATATTTTAGTTTTTACAATTTTCTAAGCCTTTTTTTTCTTATGAGTGTGCATTCTAAAAACGATCATGATTTTTTTTCAAAATATCACATTCATGAACATTGTTAATAAGACATACCCAAATAATTTTTGAATCCTATAATCACACACATACCGAAAAAAAAATTATTCTCAAATCCGTACAATTTATTACAAAACACAACAATTAAAAAAGGACACGTGGTAGTTGGTTCCATTTCATTTTACTCAGAAGTCGTGACTTTAAGCAAGACCGAGCAGATCAGTCAAGAAGCTTGTCACAAAAGGAAAAAAAACAAATTTTTCAGTGTCATTAGAAGCACATACACCAGACATCAATATTGGCAGTAAGAGAAGAGTATCTCTAGTGCTTGCTTTATTTAGCAATCCGTCTTTCTGTCTAATGTTACATTCCTGTAAGCCAATCCATGTAAATGGATAATTTCAGAACTGTAATATGTCTTTATTTTTCTTTCTTCTCGTTTACTTATCTAATATGAGTCAAATGTATACTTTAAAGCACCGTTATAGCAGTACTCATGTTTTCTATTCTTTTTGAAATTTCGTATTCGATTCATTTATTGTGATATAGAAAATAACTTTCCCTAACCACAAACCAGCCTATAAAATGAACGCCTAAAACTATCACAGCTGCCTTTAAATAAATGTTCTATAAAAGCGCTTGAAATTATTTATTTTAACTCGTTCGAAAACTCCATTATACCCCCTTTAAATTATGAAAACGCGCATAAAATAGTTCTTAACCGATAACATTTAGCAAGACTTCTTAAAATCTCGTAAACTGCTGATTTATACTTTACAAGAGATAAAACTCAATAAAAGTCCGTAACAAATGATTTAACTTTAACCCATAATATCACTGTCTTTTACAGAAATAATAACGTCTTTCTTTAGTTAAATTCCTGACTGGAAGACGAAATAATTTTGCTTTTGGCAAACTCTTTTTATCTGAGAAAAATTGCAGTACTATAAAATTCCATTGCAAGTATAGGTACAGGAAATTACACGGCCCATACTTTAGGGATGATTATGAAATAATTTGGTAGTGAATAAGACGTTACCGAATTTATGCTTTAAAAAATAAATAAATAAAATATGCAAACTTTTTTTTCTCTATAGCGTACTTTGTGATGGATAATTTATTAAAGAGAAAAACTAATTTTATTACGAACGGTCTGAATAACTTTTACGGAGATTTTGCTTTAGATGGTTTTTCTGAACAATTCATATGCACTTAACAATTGAATATTAAAAATGATATGGATAATCTGTAACTCATTGATAAGAATTGTCATATTTCTTACATTAATTTAAATTAAAATGCACTTTTCATTTAAACATTATTATATATATATCACTGTATAATATAAACATAATATTTTTTAAACCTTTTTTTCTGAATGGTTCCAATTTTTTCATATATAACTGAATTGAAAGTAATGAGTCTAAAAGTTTATACTGTGAGTTTTTTAGAGCCACAAAATTGTTTAAAATAAATTATAGTATTACAAAAAACTTTCGGTTTGTGCTTGTTTTTCTATATTTCTATTTTAAAGTATGGTGATTAAATAATTAAATATATTCACACGGAAATATTTCATTAACCACGCTCTTTGGAAGTAATGATTTTTAATTTTTTTTTCTAGTCTACATTCTTATAATATATTTAGTATACTTAAATAATAATTCTATCAATACACAGAAAATATATATTTACCTTACATAAAACAACTTTTTAAATAATGATATTTTTATGACTAACAAATTATCAACAATGATATTTTTATATATATTCAAACAAGTGTTTATTTTGACATTTTTGTTTCTCTTCGAACATCCACATACAACTTTCAGTGAAATTATTAGAGTAACTCATTTGACTGTTACAAAATACTAAACGTAGTTTTTGTACGATTTTTATTGACAATACTTTTCAATGTGCTATACAGGGGAAGCTGGATAAAAAAAATTCATTTACGGCAGATATATCGAAAAAAATGATTCATTTTTGCATTAAAAATCATACAATAGAAATTGAGTCATAATAAAATTTCACGTTGTTTAGTTCTTCGTGACTACATATTTAATATCCAGTCCCTTTATTTGTTTTTATTCAGACATTATACTATGCAGCCGTTTATGTTTCTTTTAATTTGGAAATTAAAATTAAAATGTTCAATAATACATTAGTTTGTAACTATCTGTTGTTGTTGTGTATTACTTATTTAAAGAACTGCTAAATCAATAAAAGTTTTCCGAAATTTATCCTTTTTGATTTTCCCATTCCTTTTTTAAAACTAAAAAGATAATAGAAGCAATAATTATTCAATATCTCACTTTCTTTTAGTTTTGGTTGGCTGCTAAAAACAAACATGTTTCCTAAGTGCGTGTCAATAGAGAAGCAGAAGTTGTCGATAACATTTTGCTATCTGGCGGCGTCTCCTGCGTTGTGCAGAATACCCAGAAGGAATATGGAAAATTGTAACATTGTAATTAGCTTTATCGAATTCAAAATAATTTACCACTGAACAGAAAAATAAAGCATGTAAATGGTTTGTTAACATGGCACACTGTTTTTTCCACGTTTTCTTTTCTTTTTGTAGAGGCACTTAAAAAATCGAGAAAAATATTTTTACTAAACATTTGAAAAAGAAAAACTAAACACACGATAAATGTACACTTGATCGCATGATACTATTTCCATATTGCACCTAAAAAAATCTCTTCGAAAATGCACTAGAAATGAAGTATCACCGAGACCTTTGTCTTCAAATTGTGCACATTCTATAAAAGGGAGTAAATATTGCTCTTTTAAACACATACACTAATTGTGCGCATATAGAATTGAATCGGTGAGTGCAGAAACCACCTCAGTCACAAACAGGAAATTTTTTTCAGGAGAGAGAAAAAACTTCATAAAACTTCATAAATTAGGTAATATTTGCATGACAGAAACATAAATGCATGTTATGACAGAGGAAAAAAATAAGTTTAAATATTTGAAAAATTTGGAGGAGTAATGAAGTTTTTTCTCTCTCTCCTGAAAAAAATTTCCTTTTTGTGACTGAGGTGGTTTCTGCACTCATCGATTCAATTGCTATACGCATTAAAAGATTTGAATTCATTAAAAAGAAATGAATATTGTAGTCCCTTTCCAGGCGCAAAATGATGTTATTTTAGTCTAGAGTTTAAAAAGTTACCATGGCATAACAAAAATTGCTTGGTAATTAACGTTTTGAGGATTTTTATTTTGATATTTTAAATTGGTATTAGTCATGCTTGTAGCAGATTACATTCAGGCGAGTGTATATAATTGGAGACATATATTTTTCATCATGCATGTTGTATAACATCCTCAAATTCGCTTAAAACATTTCTACTTAGGGGGCGACGTTGGTCAACCTACTAGGTGCCCTCATAATAAAGAGACCAACAATTCCGGCCTTTAGTGGCCAGAGGCCGTCCATTAGAAAAAAAAAAACATTTCTACTTATGCAATCTGTTTTATTCGTTAGTATGTTCCTATTAACTAAATGTAACTAACTTTCTCTCTTGTGATTTTATGAAATACAAATGTTCAAAAATAGATCATTATTTTATGTGGTTTATGTCTATTTCTTGCAATATTCTCAACTTTTTACGTTTTGCATAGGCGGAGTTTATGCCAACATTTCAAAATTATTTATTATTAGCACTAGAGTGCTATGTCGTTCAGTCAAAGGTTTTTCTGGACTTGATATGTAGAGATGTTATGTAGACACGATCTGTCACGGTGAAGATATTTTCAAAGGCGTTTGACAAGTAATGCAGAGTTGGGGGGCGGGGGAGGGGAATTAAATTCTTGAAAGTCACGCAAGATTTACGTCATGCAAGATTTTGAAAATTGATCGCCAAGTTTGCTGGAAAAAAAATCAAGCTTGGCGATATCTTCCGAATTTGGCTAGAAACTAGGAAAGTATAGTTAAAATATGCCTATCTAAGATTATAAAATGGTGTTAGCAGGCAATTTTAATAGAGATTTCAATTCCAAATATGTGTTTTATGGAACAAGAAAGACAAACACGGCACGCTCTTGGATTATGATGCTCATTCCAAACTGTATTTAAAATTGTGAAATGCCGGTAAAGTAGGTGAATAGTTGGAATATGCTTGGCGAAGATTGTAAAAGAAAGTCAAAAACGGCACACTCATGGATTATGATGCACATTCCAAATAGAATTTATAACGGTGAAGTACAATTGGAATGTGATTGCCGGATACTGTAAAGTAATTTTTGCAGCAATTTTAAGATATATTTCTATTCTAAGGTTATTTTTTTTTCATAGAACAAGGGATACTATAGGATACTACCTTCAGGAACAGCCTACCTATTTGGTTTAAAGCCTGTTTTAGTTCCTGAAGTGTCCTACTGTCCTGCTGAGCCCTAGCTCTAGGCTCAGGTCCAGCAAGCAGCGGTTTCCCTCATTTTTATTTTATTTTTTACAGCACAATTTTTGGATTACAATTGGTAAAATACATCAGTGTTATACAATATAAAAGCAGTTAGTTTACAATGGTTTACAATTGCTCACAATATTGTTCTTAGTAACATTTGACCATAGATACATATATTTAACACTTTCTTTTTTTACAATTTTGAAAGTTAAAAAAAGTAAATAAATATCTAAAAGTAAACAGGCTTGAGAATGATAAACTTTAAAAGTAATTTTGAAAAATTTAAACATAAATAAATACAACTAATATTCAAAAATGTGCTTTAGAAAGAAGGTTTTTTTTTAATTTTTAAAGCATACATATACATATAATAATATACTGAAAAATAAATTTAGGCTTCGATATGAGAAGTATATATTTTTTTAATCTAACGAAATAAGAGCAGCAACAAAAATTCTATGTCAGGAAATAATGCTAATAAATTCATAATTTAAAAAATTGTTCTATTTAGAGTTTATACGTGGTTTTTATCAACTGAAATTCTTGTATTTATTTAATCTGAATCGCTTTCTGGTGTATGAGGTCTTATATCAATCGGATGAATATACTTGGGTTGATTATTTTGTAGTTCTTCAATCCCTTTTATTATTTTGTTGCATAAGTTTTTATTTTTTAATACATATGCAGCCCACTGCTCATTACTTTTTGAAGGTGATATTAAAACTCTGTATTGCTTTAATAATTTACAATTAGTGAAATAATGTAATGAATTTCCTTGCATATTGCATTTACAATGATCGGAGGAGGCTCTGTTTATTTTTAAAAAATATTCTGGGAATGGTCCATGATTAGTAAAAAAAACGTAAAGGTTCCTGTGTTCTAAAAGAAAATCCTCTGTTGTTTTTTTAAAGTATTGGTAAGTATACCTGCCTGTAACTTCTGTGTCCCATGATATGTTCCATTTTTCTAATTTGTCCTTTTTTAATATGTATTTTATACAAGATAGTGGGCTTGGAAGTGAAACGCTTACTATTTCTTGGAGGCGACTGCCATTTTTGTTTTTAGTGATAAAATTACTATTGTAGATAGCTGCTTGTTTTGCTAATCCGTCTGCTAGCTCGTTTCCCATAATCATAGAGTGTGCTTTTATCCATTTAAATCTTACTGTTTTAGGTATTTTTGTAAGTAGAACTAAAATTTTATGAGCTAATTTATTTGTAGTTATATTATTTTGCAGAATTTGAATACTTGAGTTGCTGTAAGATAAGATTAAGCGTGAATTATATGACGTTGTTGAAAACCATTTTAACGATCCATATATTGCATATAATTCTGCCTGAAAAATAGAGTTGTTGCTGTTGAGCTTAAATTGATTACTTTTTATCAAAATATCATCTTGAAAAACACAGTATGCAGCTCCGCAACCTTCTTTCATTTTAGAGCCATCAGTATAAATTATATTATATAGGTCTATATTGATATTATCAAACAATTGAGCTGGGGGAAGCAAGGGATCCAACAATTATTTCATTATAGGAATGTCATAATCAGAGTAGTTGTGTACTGTTGTATTTATTGTAACTTGGGGTTTTAGTCTTGAAATAAATGCATATTTAATTTCTTTGAGAATAGTTAAATAGACCGGTGCAATGCCTGTTAAAATTTGGAGGCCTGAAGTTGGGGTTGTCCTGTATGATCTTGATATGAGTAAAAGAATTTTGCGTTGTATTGATTGAAGCAACCGTCTTCCGTGTATATCATAGAACAAGGGATTGAAATACGGCATACTAATGAATAATGATGCACTTTCCATGGAATAAGGGAAGAAAATGAGGAAGATGTAAGGATTTTGATACGCTTTCAATATGCAGCACTTTAGTCATTTAAAACCTGAAAGTGTCCCAGATTTTCTTAATTTTTTTTTTTAATTTCTCTTCAAAATATCAATGAATGTCCTATTTTTTATTAACTGTTTACTGATTTAGTATGAGAAAGGATAAAATGTAAGAGTTCTCGCGTGATTTTAGATAGTAATGCTCACACATTTTCGTTAAGACTGCTTCACCACTTCATTATAAATACACATTATCCGCTCTTAACTGGTGCCAGTATGACTTGTCTTCGATATTTATCATCTACATCATAGCGATGTGTAATTTAATTGAATGAAGAAATATATGCTTGCTTATAAAATATATTCAGCGTTTGGAAAAACTTGTAGTCCTTGGAATTCGGAGACATGTAGTATGCTTTTAGTATTTTGTTTTATCACTAGTACTTCTGATTCATTTTATGATTAATTATATTTCGCACTCTATTACTTTCGCGCATACAGTTTGTGTACCGCTGTACGTTATTGCAGATGCAATTTGCATGAATTATTTCATCAAGTTATGTAACAAAATAGCTGTAGAGCATCAAATATAGTTCATGAAAAAGAATTAATTTGGTAGTCTTTTCGCAGTTTCACATTTTCTAATATTCCGCCTTTTTTTTCTTCTTGAACTGCTTTTATCAACAGTAAAATATATTTTTTTTCTTATACATTTTGTGTAACTGAAAATTACACACAGCCCATTCGCACAAATTATCTTCACCAACTGAGAAAAATGCAGTAGAAAAAAAAGAAAGGTTTAAGCTTAAATAAGTACATTCAATTTAAAAATGACACAGTTTCATTCAACAACATTAAACTATATCCAGAACTAGATATTAGGTTATAAGTTTTCAGTCCCGAGCCATTGTATGTTCGTGTATAACTACTGCTAGTCTTTTGAGACGCCATGAGTGTAGATACGAAATTTTGGTGTTTGCTGAAACTTGTAAAAGATCAGAATCCATGGAGATGGCAAATATAAAGTATTCTTCTTCAAGGGGTCTTGAATTTAGAAAACTAGGTAATCCAGTGATCACTTATGCAAAGATCTCTTTTCCTCTCTGGAGATATCACATCCGGTCGATATTGGAATTTTATTTTTAAGAACAGAAGTGTTACTATCTGCATCATTTTTATAAAAGTTTCATAAATGTTGAGAAATGATTGCATTGAACAGCAAACCAAGTATGTATGTTATCTTATTAAAAGTTATATTCATACATAAAATAAACATGAAATTATTTTTACGATCGTAGTTTATTATTATGTTAGTCAAAACTATTGTTTTCTGAATTTGAGCAGCAAAACCATTCTACAATAGTAGTACAGCTCGAGTTCATTCCAAAACATATTGAAAATAAAGGATAAATTCTATAAATATATATAGTGACACGAAAGGAAGAGATTCCATTGGTTCTGGACCTTTTTAAGAGTTTTAGAGGTGCAACCATATTACATCTCGCGAAAATCCCCTAAACTCTGCAAGGTTAGATTGGCAGCCAAGTATAGCTCAAAACCCAGAAATTTTACACTTCGGTGAGATTTTAGCTTAAAAAAAAGCTGAATATCACTGATAATTCAATTTTGCGAGATCCTGTATGTGATGTTTAAACTGCATTCCTATCTTTTAAATGAAGAGTAAATTATAAGTGTTTATAAACTTATTGTATTGTGCTTGAAAAGGATGAAATCCGTACACTGACACCAACCGTAATATGTTGAAATTCTTTTGCGGCTCTGGTTGGCGAAATACAAGCGCCACAAACAATACTTTTGATCGAGATCATTACTTTGCGATCCTTAATAACATATATGAATTTTGTTTTGTTTGAAAAAGCCGAATGTCTGTAAAATGCACTTTGAAGAATGACTATCCATATAGCTTAATGTATTGGAATGTTTTTTTTACGCATTCGGCAAGAATATTCGACTATTCTAAAACTATTTCATGTGTTCGCAGCGCTAATGAAAGAAAAGAAGAGTGAGAGCAAGTCATTTATCCACATGTTACGACTGTTTCAGTTTGCTTTAACAACAATGATATTTCTCCAAAGAGTACAGAATGTATTTCTTTCTAATTCTCATTCGATTTGCGATTCATTAACAAACATGTTGTCCCTAGGAGTAAGCAGTATGGTATAATGGCTTGCTATATTTTGTATTAGTTCTTTTTTTTTTCGTATACTTTTCTTCTTCATTTCATCTTTTTCATGAGGTTTTCAGAGAAATTCAGAATCTAAGCGATATTTTTTCCCAATAGTATTTCTTAACCTTTAGATATTTAAAATTCTGCATATTTCAATATCTAACTTTTTATTCAACTATTGTGAAAATGCATGATACGCCATGTAGACTTGTATGCCTATTTTGAAGATATAAAATTATTACGATGATTAACTGTGAAAATCAATTTATGGGGATTACTGCCTCTGGTGCACTTTCATGAATGTCTTGCGTTGCGATCAACAAAGATTACGATTAAGTTTCGGTGAATAACGTTCAACCAACACAAGCATTTTCTACTTGAACAGGTGGTAAATACAAATGGTCTGCCCATTTAAAATCCCCATTTGCCTGGAATCTAATAAGTTTTGGAGACACGTTCATTCCGATGGTTAATAGTTTGATATTAGAAAACTAATTCTCTAATTTATGAAAGTGTATCTGTGAAATCAAGTGAAATTTCGATGTAAGTAGGGAGAAAAATATTTTTCAAACTTGAGATTAAACCAACTTCTTCAAGTTTGAGAAATTTCTTTCCATGAACTGCGAAATTATTACGCAATATATATTACGCAGAAAATATAACTCAAATTGCAGTTTCCACGTACTTAGAAGAGAATGCGGTCAGTTTAAATCCAAGACATTCATTATGCTATAACGCGAATTGTGCATTGTATGTAAACGATCAGTTCATATATATATATATATATATATATATATATATATATATATATATACATATACACTTTTAGAAAAGACTAGATAATTGTAATTAATAAAAATTAGAAAATATTAAATGTTCTGCCATTAGTTACTTTATTAATTTTACCTTTTGAGCTACTATTAATCTTAATTAATCTTAACACTAATTATTAGCACACACAATTAAAAATTAAGCATTTAAGCACACACAATTAAAATTTTACAACCGCTATCTCGATGAAAAAAAAATGAATTTGAATCTGCGACGGAAAATGAAAGGAATGACAGAGAAGACAAGCCCTTTTTGTTAGTTTCATCTTCAAAAGAAAGAAAAGAAAACCTCTTACGTTAGTTTTATAATATTTTGCTTGTATATTTATAAATACAACAGGAACGCAGTGAAAAAGAAATTGGGAGGCACCCAAGAGTTGGACAATGTGACATCAAATTAACAAAAATTCCGAATTTTGGGAGGTGTACAAGCCCTCTACATCCCTGAAATGCAGAATTTTTTTTTTGTCTATCCCCAAATACTTTTTTCAACGTTCAGTTACATGATATAGCAGAATATATCTTGATTATTCAATTCGTTAGCCATGTTTTGCGCTCCATACATGTGTAGATTGAAACAATGAACACTGGTATATTACGCTGAAACTTTTTATAATTATTATTATTGCAAAATTTTGACTCATAATCAGAATTTTTTTCTTCTTATGAGGTATTAAAGCATCTACAGGAAAATGGCGTTTGCATGATCTCAATAAAAGTAAAAAAATAAAAAATATAATTATCATTCACACTATTTAAATTTTTCAATGAGTCCTTTCCATTATAAAATCATAAACATCCATTTGGGATCAAGTCTTGTTAAAAGGGGAATATTATAGGGTTTTACAAACATGCAAAAAAGTAATCAGAAATACTTGCAATTTGCAAATCGACAAATTAACGCTAATAAGCATAAGAATATTAAATATTTATTGTCACTATTACTCTAATAAAGATTCGTATAAACGTGTAACGCAATTTCCATTTATAGGTTCACTAGAATATATGATCTATTCCCTTTTTCCCTTAAACACGGAAAATAAAAACATAAATTGTAAAAGTACAAACGTAAAATGAAACGTGCTCTTTCATCTGTCTTCCAAAAAGCTTTAAAACACAAATTGTAAAACTACAAATTCAAAACAAAACGTTCTGTTGTATCTGTCTTCCAAAATAAACATTTAAAACAAATTACATTACTTAAAACCAATGGACACCAATGCAATATTAATACATTAACACCAATGCAAATTCCAACCCAAAAACAAATAGGCAACAAAATTTTAAAAAGTAAATGCGTCAGACTCTGTCCAATCAAAAACAAGCACGATCAATTCTAACATCGGCTAAAACAAAAATCCAGAAAAACACTTAATGTTTTGGCTGAAAAGACAAAAAAATAAAAATAAATAAACAAACAAGAAAGATAAATCACGCAAAACTCATCGATTATAAAACACTTTCCAACACAATGTTTTTGCGCCAATTTTGGCGATGTATTTTTCTTAAATCTTGCCAGGTTTCGTGGATAACATAATGCTGCATTATCACTATAGATGCAAATTTATGAGACTCTATAAAATACCTTTAATTTTTTCCCATTGCTTAACTGAAGAATATAAGAATTTTATACACTTTGTCTCGTGCTAGAAATATATTAGAGGCGTGAAATGCCACAAATTGTTAGGTATTGGAATTATTTTGAGTTTTACTGTTGAAAAACTATTCAGAATTCAGACGCTAATTTGAAGGGAGATCATTATTTTGAGAACCTTTGTAATATGTATGCCAATTTTGATTTCTTTCAAAAAACTGAATATCTCTAAAATACGTTTTCAAAAATGACTGCCCTTAGAGTGTAATATATTGGATTTCCTTTCTCTCTTGTAAAATAAATAAATGCTACTTACACCGTTTTCAATAAGGTGCATGGTCCCGTACATAGAAAAACATAAATTTCGCATAAATCGATGTGTATTTACGATAGTTGGAATACTGGACAGGTAGACAATAGAACAACAAAACGAAATCATTAACACCTCTCAAACTTGTTGGGATGTTAAAAATTTAAACATTTCTCCTATAAAACAACGGTATCGCACGAACACGGAGAGTGAAAAATTTATTCTTATAAGGGTTAGCAGTTAAAAATTAATTTTCCACGAGCTAAAAAATTAAAGTTTGCACTTTTGTTCCATGTAAATCCGTTAATGCATTAAAACCCCTTTTGGGCTCCAACGCAACCACCCTCCCCTACCTAAATTGTAGAGTACTATTATATGCTTTAATCGGATGCTTATATCTAAACTGCCATCAACCGTATTGTACGGGAATTATTTTGAGTGATCCTGTAGGAGAACTATTAACGATGCAGACATTATTTTCGATATAAAGCTTCATCATGTAATCCTTAATAACATTCAATTTTGTTTCATTTCAAATAGCAGAATATCACTAAAACTAGAAGTCAAGGCTCTTTGTGGAGGCAATTAGAAGAGGCGCTCGAAAAAACATTTGACGAAAGCATATCTTCACTCATTGCATTCAATCTTCGTCCACCTAAAATGAATAACTTCATATTCAAATTTTATTACAGACCTAATTCGAATTTCATGCTCTTCTAAGAACGCGCGGAAAGTTTTGGCATTCCAATGATTTGATTTCGCGTGGAACATCCCGAGCACGAAGTTAAATCTTTAAGAGAGAAGTCAACTCCTTCAGAAAGTGGAATAACGCCGTTGTTGCACGTAGATGGCGCAACACCTCACTGGATAACTGTTAATTTATAATGACGATCATACTCAAACAAACGATATTTACATTTATTTTATGGGTCTATAAATTTTACCGCAGTTTCAAATTGCCGCTAAAAGCAAACTCATACTAAAAATTTAAATTCATGTTACATAAAAAACTCAGTAATGAATTTAAAGTTATTTTCTATTGTAAATATGCACCGTTTCAAACGAAACAATTTTGTGTTGGCAAATATAAACTCAATATTTTAATAATGTCAATATAGAACCTTTTTCATTCATTTGTTACTAAGGCAACCACGTAAGCAAAGGTGAAAAAATAACTAAAATTTTGTGATGGCATTCATAATCTCGTTCACATTCTAGATTGGAAAATTAAAAACATATAAAACTCGTTAGCAGTGAGCTCGGGTAATGTTTTGCTACTTTACCTCTAGGATCGCAGCACAATACCATATTTCCAATATTTACATAATATAACTTAGTTTATGTACCAAAAATCTAAGCAAGCAGCTATGGAGAGTGTCCACTCTTATGTTATACCTTCGTAATCCCGAGGAAATAATTTTATCTGCAAAAAAAGTATTAAACTCATAAATCCGGAAAAATCTTGATAATTGTGACATCATTATGAAGTCATTTTTTTTCAATAGCTAATTTTGTCGCGCAAATTATTAGCATTTTTTTACTCTCGAAAATAAAATGAATCTGAAAGAGAAAAATCGCTTAAAAATGAGAGAACGGCTGGATTTTCAGATTCTTTATTTATTTTAATACAATCAATCTAGCAGTCTTGAAAGAAAAGGATATCCATACCCTAGTAGCACAACTAGTTCAATATACGTTCAAATTACGTTGGAAACACGTTTTTTAATGTTAAAAAACTTATTTTAAACGTCTTTTGGACTAATTGTGCTACTAGGGATACGGCGTTTGTTGAAAGTAACATTTAATTGCTCAAGAATCTTTTTTAATAGTTAATAATGAGCATACCTACAATATAAGTACCCCCTAGACTAAATATGCATTACATAAAGCCTCCAATGCCTCATTTGAATAATTAAACTTTCACCGCATCTGTCTTATAAACAGAACTGTGTAAACATACAGTCCAAAATCCAACTTTGTATTATAAAATATTTAGTGGTAGCTGTGAGTTATATTCCTGGCTTAAAAGCAATCGTTCATCCATTTAATTCATTATTAATTGTCCCGATGACGTCCGTTTATCTTGCAGGTACATCATTAAAGAACTCGTTATCACAGTGCAAAGTTTTAAAAGATCATTCATGTCTCGCTGATCTGAAATACAGTTCTCTGTGTCTTTTCCTGCCGTTTGTTTCCGATACAGGTAAGCAAACGCCGTAAATGATCCCTGTTTTGGAAGCTTCGTTTACGTAAGACCGTATGAATTGCTCTTGACAAAACCATTCGTCAGGTTAATGGTCGGATATTAAAGATCAGACATCGGAGTCTTACGATGTCAGATTTATCTCCGAGAAAAGTCGGTGTATGTTTGGACATGCATCTATCAGTGCGAAACGTTCTCTCTGATAAGAGTGCATCACATAGTATGTTAATCCGCTTGAATTGTTTAATGTGTAAGGATATTATTAGGTTGTAACGAAAGTTTCCCGCCACCGCAAATATGATCTGCACAAACAGTTCGCGTTGGCGTGTTTGCTCATATCTTTCCCCACTCTTTTTTGGGATCTGGAAAAAAAGAGATTTACTTTAGAACACTGTGCAGTGAAATCTGTAAAAAAATATATCGTTATCATTAATTACAAGGTGTCTCAAATGAAACCAACCGAGTTAAAAACATCCAATTCAGTTGCAAAAAGTCAGCTACAAAACGTCAACTGTTGTATCATATGACACTGTAAAGGTTTGGTACCTAAAGTTCAAAAACAAGGACTATGACGTACAAGTTCAATCGCTGGGTGCCGCATGAGCTGCGTCCAGTAAATCTGGCGGAAAACTTTCGTTACAACCTGATATTTGCAAGAGTACACGCAGATATGAAGAAACTATTAAAGTATCAATACGTGTTATTGGTAATCTTACATCTAGACGATGGTTGAGGAGATGGCTTAAAAAATAAGTTACCATGGAGCTTTCATTAAATATGATCTTTGTAAAGAAAAACCTAAGTTTCAGTCGCGTATGAATGAAAAAAATACAACTTTAGTTTTATTTTTACCATAAAGTCGTATAACGAAGAACTCAGTTAAAAAGGAAAAATTTTGCAGGAATGTCTCAGCATGTTATTTCCTTCAAAAGATGGATAGAAATACATTGAAGGTATCCTCCTCCTCTCCTTCTTCAATATATACCAGCGATGAAGTGAACAAATTTATTTTCTTTTCGTAAAACGATGAATGACTAAATCATGAATGTATAATTTTATTTATCTCCTTGATTGTTGAGAAAACGAATTTCAATTTAATAATTCAAGTTTTAAACCGTAAACATGAATCATTTGTTATTAACAATTGACCGAAAACATATCAGATTCAACTTCGT
Organism: Cheiracanthium punctorium; assembly: GCA_038373885.1. Lineage (NCBI taxonomy): Eukaryota > Metazoa > Arthropoda > Arachnida > Araneae > Cheiracanthiidae > Cheiracanthium > Cheiracanthium punctorium. The sequence continues at coordinate 9,727 of JAWZYV010018264.1, read as the reverse complement.
ATTCTTTAAAAAAATATATGAGGCACAGTATATTCCAAAAGCGTGAATTCCAACAAAAATAAGACAGTTCGTAAATAGTTCGTAGTTTCCAGAACACTCCCTGAAGTCAAAGAAAATATTTGGTTTATAGGAATCCAGATATAGCGTCTTACATCTTTTTGATTTCAAAGAAATTCTGTCATCGGTAGTTTATAGGAGAAGCTTCGTGTACAGAATGATGCCCAAAGGTGACGTAGATGATAGAAGAGCATTCTGGGAAAGATATAATGGCAGCGCTTTTAAATTATATAATACGTAATATTTCTAAGCTTGAAGAATTTAGTTCTCATAAATGTGTTTGACGATTATTAATTTTGCGTGTATTCAGAAAATATAAAACATCGATTTATGTATATATATGCATATATATACACATAGCGGATAGAGAGATGCATGTATTTAATATTTGATATAATAATAAAAAAATTGCTGCTTTTATTTTTATATAAATGCTGTTTTTTAAGTCTGTTAAATAGTTCTGAACCAGAGGTTTAACCAATGTGATTTAGTTTGATCAGAAATCTTAAGATAATTAAAAGAGAAACAAAAAAACTTATTTTTCAAACTAAATGCATTATATAGCACAAAGAATAAATGCTTTAAAATATAAATGGAAGACACATTTTTCGAGAATATTATGTCACTGGAAACCCATATGCTAAAATTTACAGCTTTACCCCTTTTTGTAAATAGGAAGACCATCGAAAATCCTATTTAAAAGATTTGAAAAGTGCATGAAAAGACGACGTAGCATTAATTCTGAATAAAAGTTCTCATAAATAAATAAACTTGTATTACTGTTATGTTTGTATTTCATATTTCTTTTCACCTTGTCCACACATTTGAGCATTCGTGGGTATAGTGGTTAAAAAAATGAACTTTTAAGGACGCTTGCAGATTTGAGTAAAGTCAGAAATTTCCTACACAAGCAAGGATGGGCTTAGTTTGACGGAGATTATTCAAGGAATATCATAGATGAAAAATAGTCAATACTCAACTTCCTTTTTATTAAAGGCCAGTTTCAGATTCAAAGAAAGAAAATAATTTAAAGATGGGCTGCATTAAGTAAAATATGCCATCGCTGTATGGAGCTAGCTAAAGGTATATTGTTCTTTATTTGGCTGCCGTTTAACGTAGAGCAAAAAATAATAAAGGATGTATCAAAAAGAATTTGGACATGACTCTACGAAAAGGGTCCCATATGCAGGAAATGAATCACACACTGAATTCAAAACTACAGAACATGTAATGCAATACATTTTTCATGCAACAGGTAAAACTTAGATTATCCTATTAGCTTTTCGCGACTTTTCTGTTAGCATGATACAAAAATGACCCTAAAATTAACGATAACAGAACAAGAAATTTTATTTAAAGAATATTTTGTAGAATCTTAACAACATTGAAATATTTTTTCTACCCCTGCTGCAAAAAAAAAAAAAGATTTCCATAGCAATGAGTTGATTTTGCCGCACTATGCTTTACGATGGAGAGCAGAAGTAAATGGTTACCCTACTAGCAATTTTGCTCGGGCCGTCATCGGCTGGCTGCGTGGCCGGTGGTAGCCCGAGCAAAATTGCTAGTTGGGTACTGGTCTCTAACCTGGAAAGAATTAACTCAGTAAATATAAATAATTTAATTAAATGGCAATCGACGTGGAATTCTAAAGATTTTTTTTTTCACTTTAAACTTTATTAATTATATATATATATATATATATATATATCTAACGGTACATCATTTCTTTATTTTATACATTATATATATGTGTGTGTGTGTGTATAATAAACAAAAAAGTTCCACATCGGACAAAAAAGTTCCACAAAATCAATAATCTATTTTTCCATCTTAAAACAAATTACTTCCAAAATGCGTTCAGAGATGGCTCTACATCTCTAGTTTTCAGAAATCAGTCCAATAGGGATTTTTTGTGAGTTTCAAACAGCACTGACGGTGCGGTAATATTCATGCCAGCTATAGCGACTGCAATTTACAAATCGCATAGCGTAGGTTTGTATCGGATCAAAATCCATAACTACAGTTCAGAGAAAGTTCATAATATGTTTAAGAAAAACCACAATCCATGCTAGCAAGACACATGGGATGAGCTTGAGTACCGTTTAACTGTGGCTCGAGCAACAAAAGGTTCACACTTTGAACTCTGGTAATGAAAGGTATTGCTTTCTGCTTAATAAAATGATTAAACACCTTACATTACGTTTGTGACGGTACAGCGCCACCTATGAACACAATTTGGAAGTGATTTTTTTACGATGTCAAAAAAAAAAAATAAAAGTGAGCTTCTGAAGTATTATTGCGCAAATCGTATATTCATATGACAATTTGTTGTTTTTCTATGAATTTTATAAATGGGTCTAACGACATCAAATCATAGCACATGTACCAACTTGTGCACAGAATCTAGAGCAATAAATTGACAACATTATAATCTTATGTATTCTCTCACTAAATACCATGGATCAGTCAACAAACTAATAAAAATTTAATCCGATTACAATGTGACATATTCATGTGCGTTGTAAACTGAGCCCTAAGAAATCAATAGTTTCCATGCGCTTAGATGCTTTACTACATCGGATCATAATTCCCTGCTCCAAACTGACCCTTACAACAATTTTAAGTTATTTCACGACCCAACATGTCTTGTTACATGATTTTTTAATTGAAAAAAATTCATTATTTTAGTATGCATTAATTATTTTATTAAAGAATTTTACATCCCAAGAACAATATGTATAATGTGTAAGCACACTCGTAAAATTATATAAAATATTTTCCAATTCAAGTGCATTCGTTTTTATATTGATACTTTGCAAATGAAACCGTATGTTATGATAGTGTTTGCAATTTAAGGTATTTAGGGGAAAGTGGCCCAACATGGTACATATTAAATAAAAACTCCGACGCTTTGAAACAATATTTTACACTATATTTTGCACCAAAAATATATTTTAATAATATTTTAAAACCAAGTTGAGCAACGAAAAAGAATATATATATATATAATTTTGAAAAAATAGTCCTAAGGATCATTACCCTCACCCAAGGATAAAATAATCCTTCATTTAAAAAAATGTCAATTATTTTTAATGTCAAAATAATAGACGCAAAAGTAATTATGATTATACATAATGAGATAAAATAACTTTCACAATCATATAGTATGCATAATTTCTTTTATGCAAATTTTAAAGTATAAAAGTGTCACGAAAAATAAAATGGAATATTTCAAAACTATAATTCCAAAATTATGGCCTACATTAAACGCAGAGTAAAATTTAACAATGTAATGGGGAGTCACTCGTTTTGAGAACGTCTGAATTTCTGTCATGATGACTAGGACCCGGTACTCGAGTTTCTTCAGTCGATAGATCAATTTGCCCGCCAGTATGGCGGCCCACATTAGGCCATATTAAAATTCTAACAAGACACTAATTTAACGATCCTTTATATATCGCCATTGCTTATTCTTCACATGGCACAATTAGTTTATGTGTTACCTGGCAGATAGCTCTACCTGTATTTAAGAAAGCATACGGGGTTCGTTTTACTCGCTAGGATCATTTTGGGCCACCTTCCCCTATTTCTGATAAACATAAAATATTCTAAACATTCACATACGAGTGGAAAGAAAATGCATTGTTTAATATTCACGCTATTTTTCACAAAAACAATGCAAAATTTTAATACAATTAAAATACAATAACTATTTTATTATAATTTTGAAATAAAAATTATCACTATTATAGTTATTTCAATTTTCAAATATGCACGGTTTACTGTTTATTAAAAATCATAAACCACTCTGAGAGAAACATTGTTATAAGTTTGGTTTAAAATAAATTTTTTTCAAAAGGAATGTGACTGCTTTAGACTTTAGGTCTTATTTTTTAAACAAATTAAAAATGTAAATATAAAACTTAAAGATTCAATAAATCCATTAGCGGTAACTGTTGAAACCAAGAAATAGGGTCATCTAAAAAATACGTATGATTTTTTTTATATATATTGAACCTTTAATAAATGTTTTCCAATAAAATTCAACGTCCAGAAAATAAATATATATAATTAAAGAAGAAAGTAAAATTCATAAGGATAATTCGCATCAAATATGGGAAAGATATGATCTAACGGATATTCATTTTTAATGTAAAAAATCTTATAACTTTACAAAGCAATACTTCATTATTGAGATCATCATTTTTCTTTTTTCCAAATTCATGTTCTCTGATTTTAACAGAATCTTTAATAAAGGCAATTCTTGTATCATTATTAAACATTACATATATTTTAAACCCTTTAAATTTAGATAACTTAATACTGAAATCTATAATCTGAACAATAAATGGAAACTTTTGTTCAAACTAAAAATTGACTTTTCCTAAATATAATAATAAAAAATAATTATGTTTGATTCTTTGGATATGTATTTAAATTTATAAAAATACTGAATATAAAATGCTGTATATAAGCAATATATAGATGATTATTTAACATGCAAGGTATGGGAAAATGTTTTAATATATCACTTTTATTTAAAAAAAAAGTTTACCAAAACTAAAAACTATAAATTAGATCAGTTAAACAACTTGTCAGCGATGAGTTCGAAACAAGAAAATTTAATCACTTGTCATCACAACTACAGCTCCAACTTTAAGCTTTTTCAACAGAGAAATTACGAAAGTTAACATGTCAAACGTCTTGTCATTCCGGGAGATTTTTACCGAAACTATAACGCAGGGCTGAAAAGTTTCCTAAATAAACATTTATTAAATGACGTAGAAAGTACCTCTGGCGAAATACGGCTTTCAAAAGAATGGGTTATGATATTTTTAGTGTCATATTAAACGCCATATATTATTAGCCGTGTGTTTACAACAAGTGCTTCATATGGGGTTACCAAAACCATACTTTCCAAAATACCAAATGTATTAAAAAATAAACAAATCTTTTAGCGTTTTGGGGAATACAATACCAGTAGTGTTCGACTTTTGAATTGCAATTTTCATTAACTGAAACCTATGTAGTTAATATGATATCGAATAAGATAAAATAAATCATGCGGTGTACAATTTAAACAGTGGTATTATACATATAACCTTGTGTGAATTAATTGAAAGAAATTATAAAATTTAGAAAACTGAAAAGAAATGCTGCTTTAGTTAAATTTATGGAAATTAAAAATTTTTAGTGCATAATGTAATTTCCATGACTATTAACATTTAAACACAATTCAGCATGGATTCCACCATTTTTCTTACAATTATTCATAATATTTGTGTCCTTGTATCTCACATTAATAGGTACCGTTATTAGCGTCTCCATAGTCCATGCTCTCTCCATAGTCCATGCAATTCTTGCATTTGGCCCAGATATTCTCTATTGAGTTTATATCAGGAGAGTCCCTAAGCGATTCCAATAATTCAATTTGGTTATAAGATATGAATTTCTTGACCATTTTAGTCGTATGGCAGGCACACTGCACATCTTGCTGAAAAATCTCCGCTCCATTAGGGTATAGCTTTTTCAACTCTGGAAGAGCGTTTTTATCCAGAATAGGCATATATTGCTAAGAAAGCATCTTGCCGTCAATCCACTGTTAACAAAACAACCCCAAAACATCTTCTTCCGAGGATATTTAACAAATTGGTTAATGTGGCATTCCCAAAAACTTTTGCCTGGCAATCTTCGCACGTGTTGAGTTTGCTGGTTTCTGACAAAAAAATTGCTTTCGTCACTAAATAACACTTTTCTCCAAATTCCGACTGTCCAATTCTTATAACTTAACGCCCCCAAAAGTAGCGTTATTTCTTCCTTGGTTACGCTAGAAGCTGTTCAACTAATAAGCTTCTTCAGAGGTCGATAAGCTACATGAAGACGTCTCCAAAATGCAGATGAGCTAATTTTATTCAGTGGTCTTTTAAATCTCTATTAAGTGCAGCAGTAGACTTTCGGGCGTACTTTTTTACATTGTGTAAGTAGGAAAGTGCCATCTTGTGGCGTTGTTTTCTTTTTTCAGCTGTTTCTCTCTACGCTTTAACAGTATGGATCCTGTTTTTTTTTACTTTGTTTATAATACATCTCGCAGTTGCAGTAACAACGCTAACTAGCTTCGAAATTTCTCTGTGCGTCTTTGACGTATATTTGGAGAGAGTAACAATCTTTGTACACTTTTGTGGCGTCACATCTATCTTTGGCGACAGTGAGATCAGAACTGATGTGATCACAGCTGGAGCTTTTATCAACGCAAGTTCCTGCACATGCGCTCTCAGAACCTCTCTGATTTATGGAAATTGTTGATAAGCAAAGGATTTATTCATCCCAATCACATTTTAAATTATTTTAGAATGATTATTGAAGAATAATAGGAATGGTTTTAAAATTCACGAAAAAAAGTAATTTGTTTCAAGTAATTTGCTCAAAGGTGTATGATATTATTTTTAAATTATAATATTATACATTTTTTTTCTAAATTGATAGGTTTTTTTGAGAGATAAAGAGTTCTAATATAAAGGATAATAGTATTAATCATACTTTTCTTAACTGCTTTTTACCAAGTACCATGTTCCATCCCCTTAATGGTAATTGGAATACATTTTTATCTACAATTCCCTCTCTCTTTTTAAAGGTATTATATTTATTTAAATAACTAATAAGCTCACTTCTTAAAATAAAAATAATTCATCACCAATGTTCAGAGACATAATTTCCCCTTATTCTTGACGCGTTCAACCTACAATGCAAACATTATTGAAATTAATGAATTTACAAATCACCTTTCAAAGCATCGGAGGAACATCTGGGTCCGACAAAATACTGTTTCTTCCGAGATTCGCTTCTAAGACAGAGTTATGTGTAAATCTCTCAGTGATTCCTCTGAAATCCAAAACAAGTGCGCCTATAGAGGTGCTGCAAAATATGATACGTTACTATAGATGATGTGACTCCATCTTGCCGAAGTCCCTGGCAATAAAAAGGTATCCTCATCTGATGCTGATATTCGTACATTACTCAAAAGATAGTGCGGTTACATGTTTTCCTCATTTTGCTCAAAATTTGAGTTATTTACTAGAGCTCAAACTATAAAGCCTATATAGTGAAACGCCAATAATTTTAATTATTTAAATTTAGAACATTTGAGTTATACGCCATCGCCATTGGGGAAACACTATTATTATAAGTGTAATGAACTCTTTTTATGTCTCTATGGGTACTGTGGAAAAATAGTCAACGAATTCCGAATTTATTCTCTGCACTCTCCTTAAAACAGAATACGAGTATATATCTAATTCATAACTTAACAAGGAAAATTATTAAGCAAAAAGTCAAGCTGTTCTAGAGATTGGATCCACTGTTACGAGTCACAAATTTAACGAATAATGTTTACATTAATGAAATTCATAAATTTACAAATCGACTTCAAGGGCATGGCCAAGACATGACCGTCAAATCAAATATTCGAAAACGTGGCTAAATCAGGGATATCAAATTAAACAAAGCTCCCAAGTTTCTTCCTCAATAATCTAATTCAAATACGTTCCCTGATAAGCTGATAAATTCAATGTGACACTAGAAGTGACAGTTATCTGCATAATCAAATTCTTGGGGAAAAGTTAGCTAAACTTAGGCTAATGCGCGTGCATAACACAAAAGACAGCGTAGCTTCGCCAGCTTGTAGTCTACTGTACATATTCGAACTGAGCATAAACTAGAAGCTTCTTATTTGAATATCATGCCTAGTAGAGTTTGCACCACGGAATTCTGATTTCTGAACTTTAGATAATGCTACATGTCAGCTCGATCAGCCAAATCATATTGTTATGTCACTATGACACATTACAGAATTTTGATATATCTTTTGATAAGTCAGATGGTGGTAGTACTTTTAATTAAGGAATAATTTTTAATTTCCGAATAAAAATATGCTTATATTATAACATGTTAATTCTAAGCGCTATTATCAGTAATATAGAAAAAAAAGGGGAACATATAAAAGAAATATTTTAAAGCTGTATGCATATGTGTGTGTGTGTTTGTGCATGTATGTGTAACTCTGATAATAAATTTGAGTAGGACAGGAATCTCGTACAGGTAATGTTTCAATCATTATTTTTATAACTTCAAAATTTCTAGATTACACTGTGCGAATTAGGCAATTATTTTTTAAAATGCAGGCAGAAATACAATTTATTTCTCTTAAACGTGCTGCTTTATTTCAGCTTTCTTTGAATATTTAAAAAGCATTTACAATTTGCCTCAGGAAGGGGTATATTGCAAATGAATTTGTAGACATAACTTCCCTCTCCACGTTTTCGTTGCAGCATTTTACAATAGGGTTGCCGTATATCGGAGGGGAAGGGCGCGCAATAAAATGTTAAAAATTCCAAAGATCTGCAGTTTTTTTTATGATTTATCGCCAAGTTTAGCGCCGAAATGTCCCCCAAACTGAAATTAGCTTAGCAACATCGTCCATATTTGGCGAGAAATTAAAAAACACTAATTTATTACAAAGAAGATGTATAGTTCGAATATGCCCGATGAATATTGTTAAACAGTATTTGTAGGCAATTTTGATACAGATTTTAGTTTTGAAGACGTGTTTTGTGCAACAAGAAAGACAAAAGTGGCTCGCTCATGGATTATGATGCGCATTCCAAACAGTATTTATAAAGGTAAAGTTTAGTTAGAAAATGCGTTTGGCAAAGATGGGAGAACAAATTTAGTAGGTGCTTTCAGTATGGGTTCCAAAGAAGTGTTTTATGAAACAAGCAAGAAAAATTGGGCAAACTCATAAAGAATAATGCACTTTACAACTTAATGAAATGAGGAAGAAAAATAGAGACGTCACAGGGATTATAAAGCGGTTTAATACATAGCATTTTAGTCACTATTTAAAATATGAAAGTGTTCCAGAGAAGTATATAAGAACGGGATATCTCCTTTCAGAAGCAAACACTTCTATTTTTCTTTTTTTTCATTCTCTCGTAGTTACGGGAAATAATTCACAGATACTGATTAGATTATTATACTGATTTAGAAAGCGCGGGAAAGATATGTTTCAAGGTTATTTGAATTAAAAAACATTATTTCTGCCAATAACGAATCGTGATAAATTTAAATATAAATTCCAATAATTACAGAATGTTTTGGGGCAGAGTTACAGAGGGATAAAAACAATAATTTATTCCGCAAAAGAATTCGCTGTGAAAACATTCCAAGATAATGAATTGCATTTAAAGTCTGTATATGAAATGTTCAGTGTCATTAATCTTCCATGTTAAAGAGCTACGAAAGAACTTGCTTTCCTCCACTTTCGAAAAATTCACCGCATAAATCATGCTTGCCTACCTGAGATTTCGTCTTGTTCTTTTCTGATTGAGGAACGCAAGTTGTTTGAAATTTGAGGTTGGTTCACCTGTTAATACCATAAAATTCGGGAAATTCATAACCTTTAAAAAATTTTTCATTGAATGAGGTTCTTTACATATATTTTATTTAATTATGTTTTGTACTTTTGCCCATTTGAATGGAGGGAGAGAGAGAGTATATCCATTAATTTCAGCATGTTTCTATAGTGCAAATATAACATACCAAGATAATCCGTGGATTTGCACAAGTGTATTTAGTAGAATTTCTCATTATTTTTTTCTGCGATGAAATATTTGCG
>JAWZYV010018263.1:0-29038 GCA_038373885.1 Cheiracanthium punctorium | reverse complement strand
AAATTTTAGTAATATAAAAATAGAAACGGAGAGAAATTGAAATTTTACTTATTGCAAATTCCCGTAAAATAGAAACTGCGACATGTATACCGGAATGACAGTACGGGGTCTATCCCATTTTGTACGGTACAGACGTTAGGCATCACAATTGCCTGCCCAACGGAAAGTGGTACAACCATATTATACACAGTACTTTATACAGGTGGTACACTTAGTTTTGACTTCGAAACCATGCATGGATTCACTAATTAGTGTAAAAAAGTACTTACTTATAACGTGCTTAATAGTTTTTACAGTGAAATCATGCGTTTATCTCAAAATAGGGATTGCATAATTACAGGTAAAACATTAAAAAGATTCAAGCTATACGCTGGTTAAGGAAATCTCATTGCACACGTACATTGTGTGTTTGACTGTTATCTATCGACAATTACAAGGAATACAAGGGGTACGGCATCTGTTTGGATGCGGCTACTCGATCGTAGGTAGCCTAAATATATTTAGCATGACATTTCTAATCGCCTTTATTAAAGCAACCATGTTTCAAAAATTCGTATGATCCAATAAGTATATGCTTATACAGCAAAAGACGAACGAAACAATGTTTTACTCTGAAGCCACAAAAATAATCATCATACTCTGAAGCTACAAAAAATTATCCATCATAGCACTCACACATAGCCGCAAAACTAACTCATTTCTTTGTAGTGTCTGTCCTTAAATTATACCAGGGCGCTTTACTACACTGCCATCACTTGACTTTTGTATAAACTGTACATTGCATTAAATATGAAATGTTACGACTAACCCTTGGCTTTTTTTTAACCTCACTCACCCATATTTTGTTTTACCTATTCTTCAGATGTAATACATTAACGTTATAAATGATTAAAAAACACAAATTTTCGTTCATTTTTTATAATCATTTTTGGGTAGTTTATAAAAATCAAAAGTTATGGAAACTATAATTTTAATGACAGTTTGAGGTAGATTTGCTCACGATTTTCTGGAGCCTTTATCTGAAAAATCATTCAGAATAATTGACCCCCCCATGCTTTTCACGGAAATCATTATGTACTTACCACTTTTTAAGACTATGAGTTCAAATATAATAATACACGGAACCAAATAAATCTCCAAAGCACCTGGTTAATAAAACACGACTTTAGCAAAAAAACAAAAAAAGTATATAAACATGGAATATAATAAATACTTTCGTCATAATTTAAACAAACGTGATAATTAATTGGATTTTTCTTGAGTTCGTAGTATATATCCTTTTTTTTTAAATAAATCATTAAATAAATAAATAAATATATTTCTCTCTAAAAAAAAACTCTCAGAAATAATAGCTCCTTGTCTCTAGTTGCCGTCGCAACGATGCAAGAACTTTACCCCAGAATTATTTTTTTTGTGTGTGTGTATCATATAGATTATTTTTAATCAATGGAGAAGTGAAAGTACTCATCAAAGTCTAAGCGAATTAAAATTAATGTTTTCCTCTTGTGACTGTACAGAGAAACTGTGCTATATAACCAAAAAAATGTGGAAAATACAAGGAAGTTTTTAGAACTTTCAGGCTTTTGCATTGACACAAATCCGTTAAATTGTCTCAGGACATCTGAAACTTCTCTAACCTCTATTGGTGAAACACAATAATCAAATTGTCGATTTTTAAAGAAATCCTCATGATTGAATATAACTAGGAATCACGACTATATTCCTGAGCACCATCTTATACATAGTATATTACTGTTAGTTCCTCCCCAAGTTTACTTAATAGTAAATGATTGTTGTGTAGTTAATTGACTAAAGTGCTTCTGCCAACGTCGAAATAATTTTCTATATACAATCCACATACTGAAATAAGTAGAAATATAATTTCCTTCTAAATTATACGTATAAGTGTTTAATATTTTCTTTAAAAAAAAGTATGTTATGATGGTCTATAAATAACTTAAAAAATAGTTGGTTTTTCTCCTCACTCTCAGTGAAGCTTTCAAAATATAGAATCTTTCTTATCTTGGGTGCAATTCTTTTCATGATAAAACTTCATACAATTTAATTAACTAGCACTACTTTTAATGAGCACATTAAGTTCAGTGATTATATCTAATCTCTTTGATAAGTATCCTTTTTATAAACTATTATTTTTTGTGTTTTGCGTATACAAAGGAAATGTATGCAATTATAAAATGAAAGGTGTGCTATTTTAAGAACGGCATAATCTCATTTATTAGCGCTAATTTAGAAAGGATCTCTTACATTATTACTAAATTATTGCAAGAAGTGATTTCGTTAAAAATATGGAAAACAGCTTGTTTTGTTTGAACTAGCAGTTCGTTAACGTACATTTTATAGCATTTAAAAACTAATGCAGTATTATATTATTTTTATATTTTTTAAAGAAATATTACACAAAATAAATACAGAAAAAATAATATATATATCTTTGTGTAAATTGATTTCGAAAAATGGAGCAAATTAACACCTACAACAACATCAAATCCCACATATTTCACAAATCAAATTTTACTGCCTCAGCTTATTTTCGCTGAAACATGACATCACTGAGGGCTTCAAGTTAAAATTATTACTTTCAACAGAATCCCCAGCATACAACTTTTGCCTGTCATCGTGCGATAAAAGTTCTTTGAGAAATATTAAAAGGAAAAACGGCGCTAGGAGAGGAATATCAGTTAAGAACTCTTGAGACTATGAGAAGAAAAGCATACAACCGAAATTTTTATATGGTTCGCGTTTCTTGACTTCATTTGTTTAAAATAAAAAAGGATGGAAACTGATAATTAGGAAGAAAGAAAAGCCAGCTTTTGTGCCGTTGCCAGATATGGGGACCTCAGCTAATTTTGTGGAAAAGAAATCATAAGCGCGGTGTTAGATTGATTTCAATATCTATCTTGACAATTTTGACCTTTTTCAAACTTGCATTTCATGGAATTCATTTTTAATATGAGAACTGATTTGATTCGTTTTACTTTCTTAAAGAAAAATGGTGTATGTTTCCTATGAATAATGTTCGCAAAAAATTAAAAACATTAAATAGTGCATTTTCTGTATCGTTCGCTTTTTTTCTATAAACTGTCATTAAAAAACGCAGAACTGAATTTTAATAGTAAAAAAAGTATGTATTCGTATCATTTTTTCTTTTGTTTAAAATTGTACATACTGTTTGTCGAAATACCTTCATTCAATATTTTGTAGTAATTCTAAATTAAAAATTAATTTGCTAATCTACAAAATTCGTAATATGTATGTATTCGTATCATTTTTTCTTTTGTTTAAAATTGTACATACTGTTTGTCTATATATATATACTGTATATATATATAATAAGAAAATTAACAGAATGTACAAACCTTCCTGTACTTGATGAAGGTGGATTTATTTTTCAATTGCAGAAGTGCTGCTATTTTGTACGAACACGAAATGATCGTACTATGAAGTAAACTTTTTTACAATTTTTTAAACTAATTTTATGTTTTAATATGAATTTTTTAAATAAAGCGAATATTTTTTTCAGTTTTTTGATGGCTGATAATTAATATTGCTTCTTGTAATGCTGTAAAGTATTTGAAGTTCTTGAAGCATAGCTATCTTGTTGGATTCAAAATGTATTATTTCCTGCCAAAAGTTGTGCATTTTTATTGCTCCATTCGGAGCTATACAGTAATACTAACGACGTTCTCACATTTTTGCAGCAATTATTATTTTCTGAATAAATAAAATTTAACTGACTAAAAAGAAGTAGGATTAAACTATCGTTTGCTTATTAAATATTAAAGTGTGCTTTAAAATGTCCGTTTAAGTTAACTGTGGATCTAAGGCTATATTTTGATTTTTGCGAAAAGAAATTTTGCTTAACTCAATTGTTAAATTTTAAAAAAAGATGTGGAAATTACGGTTTTTAATATTTCTACATGTAAATAATTTTATTAAGTGGCACGTCAATAATTAAAAAGGGTTTTGAGTTTTTGTGTTATGCAAGTATGAGGGGCATCTGCCTAAGGGAGGGTGCCTTTGTCGAAACACTTTTTAAGGGGCTCTAACGTGCATTCACGTTACATCAGGAGAAAAACGACAAGAAAATTCCACAACCTTAGATGAACCCGGGACCCTCACACTTCAGTCATCTACCATGTTCAATGTTTCATCCACATGGCCTCGGTGGGGGCCTTACTTAAAAAGGAAAGAAGCATAAAATTTTGCATTTCAAAGAGGAAAAAGTTTTAAAAATGCATACTTTACTCTGGGTATACCTCATATTATATATCTAAAGTAAATGACTATTGTAAAATATTAAACGCATTTACAGAAAATGCAAGCAAAATTATGATGTCTGATTTAAAGCTAATTAAAAAGTTAAAAAAAGTTTACCGTTTAGTGACAAAAAAAAAAAAAAATTATCAGTATAAAACTACGAGCAGATTGCCCAATGAAAATTAATCAGCAGGTGAAAAATTTTAATTTGTAGTTACAATTGATTAACTTTTTACAATTATCTGAGTGTAGCAGAAAAAGATCGATGTACTACCGACAAAGTTGAGAAAAAATTTAGTGTTTCAGGGAAAAAATGGAAAGTTTTGCTAACGTATTTGATCACTGCTGGACTATTCTATGACGGAACACTGAAAATGCCGGAAGTGGAAAAATGAAAAATTAGCTTTAATTACGACTAGAAAGCTAGTAGTTTTCTGGTATTAAATAAAGTTAATCAAATCTTCTTTTTATTCCTCTTTGAAAAACGAAAAATGAACAACAATTGAGATTATATATTTTCAGTGCATTCCACTCAAGTCTTCTAACGTATCCTCAATGGATTACAGTGCATTTGGACTTTAAAAAAACATCCTTGATAAGCATCATCACTAAACATTTAATGGACTTTACAAGATAGTGGTGGAGTAATGGGATAAACTTAGCTTTTTATCTATATATAAATAAAGCAATGTGTAAACTGTCCGTTAGTTTGACTGTCTGCCTGTGTCTCGCGTAGCTCCGAAACGGGTGATCGTAGACCTACCAAATTTTGTACGGAAATTCTCCAAGACGGGTCTCGACACACTTCGAAGCGATTTTTTCGAAATTTGAATTAGAAAATGTTTTATTTTATGTTTTGTCCGATTTTTAGCGATTTTTCTTGCGTAATACATAATAACGCCGGTAATTGCATTTGCAAGAAAACGATATTTATATCATCGTATAGAGGAGAAAATTTTCTTTTAAAAACTGTTTGTTCGGACTGTGTAAAATAATTTGCAGATTTTTGGGAATTTTTAAGATAAAATTAAATTTGCTGACTTTTGTAAAATATTTTTAAAACTGCTGCATCTTGAATTCTATCGTTCATAACTTTTTTATATTTCGGCAAAAGACGGAGCACACATTCGCCCACTTTTAAAAGAGGAACGGAGGAAAAATATAAATTAGGAGATTTTTTACAATTTTTAAGTAAAGAAGGATTTTCATTTCAATAGCAGCTGCTCACAAACTTCGGTTTGACATCTTGCGGTTTGGTTGTCCTGGATACAGTAACAATGATTAAAATTGCCAGTTGAAAAAAATAAATAAAATTATTTTAAAATAACTGGGTTTTTGCATGTGAAAAGTACGTTATTTTGGTGTCACGAGTTTAGAACCCCTTTCGAAACTCAATCAGAAAAGGGACTCACAAGCAAAACGTACGCAACGCATGAAATAATTCCATATTTTATTTGCCAGAAAAAAAAAATTGAATGCTGTTTTTTCACCAGTGAATTATCCAGCATTATTTTCAATTGAGATTTTAAACGGGACACGTTTTCGAATCGCAAGAAATATTTTGCGGTGCTAAACAGGGCCTGATTATGACAAACAGGGACACCGGGCATTGATGAATTTGGGGGCCTCCATCTATGAAATTTGTTTTATTTTTTATAAAATTTTGTTAAAAAAAAAGAATATTTCAGATTAACATTTCAAATTGGGGGCTATTTCGAGCCTGGGGCACTGGGCAAAGTTGAGATTTTCCCGAGAGATAATAGGGCCCTGGTGCTAAATACGCCAATCTGACAAGAATTATGCATACAAATGTATGGAGAGCTGTTTTAGTGCTAACCATAAAGTGAAATGATAATCGTTCATACTAATGCGTAAATTATAAAAGTCACAAGAATAAAAGACTACATTCGTATCAAATATCTAGGCCGTTTCTTTAAATTAAACATTAACGATTGAAAAACGAAAATATATTGTATTGGTATCAGTAAAAGATCGTATAAGTAATAGTTAGTAGATATGCTAGGGCAATATTGATCAAAGCACAATATACCGCATTAATAAATATTTCGTGAAACTAAGTGTTCTATTCCTTTTTCAACAAGCATCTTACATCACAGCTAACTAAACATTAAGTAATTCTACGTCGCGTTAATATATCCCGCGGTAGTTTCAACAGAAAAGACTGTAACAGAACTTTTTTTTTCTTGGAGATTCTGTTTTGTCACAAGTAGTTACTATCACATTTTAGCGGGTACACAACTATTTAACTATAAAATAAAACGGTTCTCCACATCATGTAGTATCTAAGATGGTATAACTTAAATCTAAAAAAGAGTATGGTGTAGCAATGAGATATTTTGAAAGTTAAGAATTTTCGCTGCAAACCGTCACGCTTTTCTTTTTCTGATCGCGAATGACACCAACATAGATTTTGTCATAATATTAACAATGGTATCAGGTCAGTACTTATACTAACTTTACGAATAACTAATGAGTAACTTTACGCCAAGAGTCAAATCATTTTGCTTATTTTTAGATTCTAAATCACTGGAATCAATTCGAATTTTAGATGTAAGAGAAAGTTTCGTTCCCTACCGTGCGGAGAACGGGTACGCAGCTAGTATTTTAATAAAATAACTCTATCGTGAAAATTAAGATGTATTATGATAGTTAATTATAAAGGCTATCAGATAGAACATATTAAAAAATAAAATTATTTTTTTAAATATATTATCTTTCGAATTTGTTACAAAAATATGTGAGCCCTCTTACTTCAATCTTTTTTTGATTTATTACAGTTTTTAAAATAAAATATAGGTAGAAATATATCTATAGTGACAGATTAAATTGCATTATTGATAAAAGTATTTAGAACAAACTTACTTGAAAAACGTTATATTTTCTTGAACACAAAATCTATTCGCTCATGTACTTTTGTCGAATTCTACTGATGTGAAGTATTAAAATTATTTATGCAAGCAATTACCCGTTATTATCATTATAATACGTTAAATATTTTGGTTATAAATTGCATTTTTAAGTGTGCATTTCAGGAAATAGCTTCTTTTAAATGTTCAATGTAGCAGTTTCAGTTTTGCCGTTATATTATACATATTGTGTGCATGTTTTGGGATAATTAGTCTGATTGTGCAATTTGATAAATTTGGTTCTATTTTTTATGCATCCTCTGAGTACTTAAACAAGCGTAATTAAGGTTTAAAAGGAAAGACATATTATTTGAAAAGTTCAGCAACTAAAAAACAGTAAATTGAAAACTTATAGTTTATCAATAAGCAAAATAGCCTTATTTTCCACTTATAAATATTTTGGTACAATTATTCATCCGTTCTAGGAATATAATTACGTAAAAAATCATTATCTGATTTTTAGAAATGTACTTGCGTTATTGTGAGTAAATAATGAATCAACTCTATTTCTTAATGCGATTGCAACATTTAAGTTTATTATGCAGTTTTTTTTCTTGTTTTTTTTTCTTTGACATGAAACATCTTTAAAATTACACACGGGTACCAGTCCAGAAAAGTGGACTAAAACGAAAAGGTCAGTCTGTTTGCTGTAACATACTGTTAATCATCCGCTGCTCCCGTTTATACACCTCCATCCATTTTTTTAAACAAATTTGAATTTTGAAATATCGCGCCCCCAACCTCACCCCCCCCTTTCAAATAACCCCGTTTAACACGCGAAATTCAAAGTAATCTATAGTTTTTTTCTTTGAGAACAGAAAAGACATTTTCACTGTGCGGAAAAACCATGTGGAATCTCCAAACTCCCGGTGCCTTAGAAAGAAGGCTTTCTGACTACAGTATAGACCAGTGGTTCACAATATTTTTCCTTCTGCGAACCCCATCTAAAAATCTCTCTTTTATTAAAGTGTAAGTGAATCTCCATTTTTTGAAGACTTTTGTTTGAGGGGGGGGAGGGGTGCATTAATGGGATATTAAACTTCTTCATCCCTTAAATCCCGTGTAAGCGCCCCTTCCGTTTTTTTATGAGTTTTCGTTGCATCTGAGGGCGCGGGGGATTAACGGTATATCACGGCATATCGTCTTATCTTCATAATTACATAACTATTAGTCTTAGAAGCATAAATTATTATATAGCAGGAAAACATTATTTAGCTTTTATAGTTAGATTGCTGTTAGACCTTGAGTTTGTGTCGGGGGTCAGGCGTGGTGGCGGGGAAGAGGCACTGCCCAGAATGGCCGAAACCGGCGCCCTTGGCCGAAACCTTCTTCAGTGGCCCAGGGTGGCCGAAACCTTCTTCAGTGTCACTCACGGCTCAGACGTGATAGCGCTGGTTGATAGCATGGTTTTTTGACTCTATAGTCTGTTTTTATACTTTATTTATACCCATCGATTCAAATAAAAATAATTGTAATTTAAATAACATTTATAAGTAAAAATAAGCCGGTAGTGCATAAAAAATTATAAACATTCAAAATATCGACTTCAGTCCGTGCTAAAGCCAGCCAGAAATATGAATCATGGCAATCATTGGAAACAGGGGGTTATAGGATATGCACAGGCACCATAATGTCACGCGCCGAGCGAGGGAGGCGATTTCGGGAGCATCTCAAAGCTGCCAATGCACGCTTAATATTTCATCCCGACTCCGCGAAATCTTTACTGCTGCCGCTGATACCCTATAAAAAGGGTTCCAAATTAATCAATTTTCTCACGGGCTACTTGCATATTCAATAACAATTTTCTACAGATTAAGATAATGCAATATGAATCCTATATATAAATAATCAATTCTTTTTTCAGAATTGAAATCTGATTTTTCCAATACATAAATGATCGAATTCCGATGATTGGGACTCTTAGATTAAATTTCTAAGTGATGTTGAAGTCCCCGATTTTTTTTTAATTTTTGCTTTTAAATTAGTAACGTAAATTACTCACATTGACATTTTAGGCATTCAGCATAATTATTTAATCAAGATATTATTATTAACTTTGATCCTAAAATATAAACAAGGGAAAAGAAAAAAAAAAGGAAGAATAGAAAAAGTAAAGTCTAAAAATTTGGCTCTGCTGTCTGCCGAGCTCTCAATGAAATGTACATGAAAAATTGAATTTTTATAAAATTGTATAAAATGAAAGGCAACGCCGGCCTTGTTATAGTCAAAGCAAAAGGTTGCGCCTTCTCTCTCAGCAACACGAGCTAGGCCTTTTGCCCTGGCATGGTCAAGTGCAAGGGTAGTAGTGGGGGTTCAGCTGAAAACCCACATTAGTCGGCTGCCTGTTCCTCGTGAACTTGAAACTGCTCCCGCCGACTCCACGAGCACCTCTACCTCTGCTGTCGACCCCGCGAGCACCTCTATCGCTGCTGTACCAGTGCCAACGGACATAATCAGTAGAGATACATCTGCTGAAGCTGCCACGTCACGCTTAGTGAACGACACCGTTTCCATGAGCACCTCTTCCACTGTTATACGTACACGGATGGACGTAACGAATGAAGATACAGTCACTACAATAGCTTCTACGTTCACCAGAAATATTAATGTTGAAATTATGCCTTAAAGTCGTTGTCGATTACCAATCGAAATAAATTTTTATATACTACCTATTCAGTGTCAGTGTTGTATTAAGTTATTTAGAGCGAAATCAAATTTGTTTTCATTTCAATCTTCAAAAAGCGACAGCAGTGTGCCCCGACACAAATCCAACCAATTTTTAATACAGTTATTAACATAACTTTACTTGGCTTATTATTATTACAGCTACGTTTTGGTGCAGCTACTTTTAAAAGCAGTTATTACCCGATGGCTAGGTTCTAGGAAAATAGTTGTATGATGCATTTTATCTGATTATTAAAAAAATAATAATTAAAATATTGCAAGTAAATATACTTTTACAAATCACCTCACTTTTAATTGCAGCTATAGCACCAAAGTAACAACACATGTTATTTATAGCATGTTCTCGGATTTATCTTTCAAATTAAATTTACTCTGAAAGAAATAAAGGCTAAGCATATGAAACCAAGTTGCAATTAAATCTATTTCTGAAGCAACTCCACATGAAGTGCTGATTTCAAGCTGAGTTTGAAAATATTATTCATATGCAAGATGTATTTTGGAAGTGAAATTAATTACGCAGCTACTTTTGGAACAAGGAACTCCACTTAAAGGAAACTATACAACTGGGTAATTTGGAGGGAGAATCTTGTAATTAAAAGATCTCAACCTCCCGTTACCCTTATTCTTTATATCACACATAATAAAGTTTCCTGTAAGTGAGATTGCATCACATTTTGGAGCGTGTATCAGTGCTTTTATTCTAATAAAAACCAAATCTTCCATTGCACTTTATTTAATTATTTATCTTTAAGGATCAACCACGTTTTTATTAGAATCATATAAAAGACAATAATAATCACTAAAAAATGATCCAGATTCGTGTTCTTTCCCCCCCACCCCCTACATATCCTTTCTCAAACTGACCTACACATTTGTATAGAGGATCTATACTTTTTCTCGAAAAAACTACTCGAGTGTAATTCAAAATTTCTATGATAGTTTTTATGCATAGAAATATCGTTTTCAGTAAATCATGTATGTAATAATTTTATTACTTCTGATATTTCTTTCGAGTTTTTTATTATTCAATAAATATAATTAGTTATTAACTAAAAATAAGAATTTTGTGTGACATAAAACACATTTTTACGAAAAATATACTAAAAAAAGAAAAAAAAATGAGATCTTAAGGTCTACATAATTTAAACTCAAAATATAGTCATTTCATAAACTGATCCCAAATAAGATATATATTTATATAATTAGTAAACAAAATACTTTGCTTTGCATTAATAATTTTTTCGAAACAATATGTACTTTTTAATCACAACAGTTATCATTAAATTAAACTTTCTGCGATGTGTTAACTTAATGACACCCAGTGCATGGTAAAGACTTTTTTGAAAGCAATTATTTATTTATCTTTTAATTTGATGAATTTTTCACTCTTGCGCTCTGTAATTCGAATTTTAAAGTATATAAATAAGACATTAGTTCAATCTAAATACATGAATTTATCGTAGCTAGCTATATACATTCACAAGTATATTTGCAATTAAAACTCTTCAATTTTATTAAACGGAAGTGAAACAGGCATGCATTATTAAATTATATTTAATTTTATCTGTCCTTTACAATGGGAAACTAATGAAACTTTTTTTTATTAACTGAATAGAAAATTTTCTTATCACAAACGTTAATTAAACTAATTTTACCCGAATCAGATATGTTATTTCAGTGTCTTCCATTTTCTGTTTTTAAAACAAATTTTTTCATTAATATTTTTAAATGGTGAACATAAGAGCAGAAAATTAAAGATCTCTTTTTTTAATACTTTCAGTTTTCGTTGCTTTCAGAGTAATTTCTGCTTTATGTTAATTTGATTAAAAAGATCATAACTGCAAATCAAATATTTTATAATTAAAAACGAAATTAAATTGGGTGCTTCAGAGTTTTTATTTTTGTCAGTGGAAATATTTATGTTTCGTTTGTTAAGATTTATTCTTTATCTTTTCTTTGCTAAGTAAAAAATGTAAATTTTGAAAAAATAAGTTTACGAAAGAAATCTGACAAATTCCATTTATAATTTACTTACAATATGATTAATACAATTTCAAATATTTTAATTAATAGCAGAGCAAGTTTGATTTTATATTTATTTTTACTGTGTTTAAAAATTACTTTTCTAACTTTTGAAAAGTTTATTTATACTGTGCTATGGATTTTTCCTTTTGAGAATAATTTTGAATATTATTTTTTCTTTCCCTTTCAAAAAAAAAGAAAAAATAACAGTAAGAGTGAATTACTTTTAGTATTGATGTTGCACTTAAAACCTCTAGAAGAATAATTTGTTAAAATCGTTGCAAATTATTGTTAATTTCATGATATTTCATGGATCTAGTAATATTTTTAATATGAGCACATCGATTTCATAAATACTGTTCACTTTTTTTAAATGCTTACCCTGAAACTTGTTTGTTACATAAACGTTAATTAAATAATAAAAATATTAAAAATAATAATTATCATCTTAAATTTTTTGAACGATTTTCAAGATAGAGCAACTGTGAGGAAAAAATAGATCTCTATGCCATTTTCGATATTCATGCATTTAAACTAAGCTCTGATTATACGAGAAAACGAATATTTGTATTGTATTACAAAAAATTTCACATGATATTAATTTCCCTTTTTTTCCCTATATATTATACGACTATGTATTTGGATAAAAATTTGATGAATTCATAAAATCTTATTGATAGGTAGATAATATGTTTAGTGATTGATAAAAAACATAAGTATAATATTAAAGGAATTCATAATTAATTGATACGAAAGAATATTCATTAAAAAATAATTTTATAATATTAATGAGTAAGAATGCATATTTGGTTAGTGCAAAGGTCGCGTTGTAAAATTCATAATGGCTTTTTAACTCCTCCCAAGCAGCAATTCATCAGTGGCCAAACTTTGGCCAAACATCGCTCACCGAGGAAGTTGACATGGGGCCAACATCGCCGGCGATATGGGCGATTGATTGGGCATGTCTCATCGGGTGAAGATTGGCCAATCTTCTGGCGCCAATATGGATTTGATCGTCGGTCGAACAGTCGCCAAACAGATACCAAAGACTTTCATCGTCGGTCGAACAGTCGCCAAACAGATACCAAAGACTTTCATCGTCGGTCGAACAGTCGCCAAACAGATACCAATAACTTTGATCGTCGGTAGAACAGTCGCCAAACAGATACCAATGACTTTCATCGTCGGTCGAACAGTCGCCAAACAGATACCAATGGCTTTCATCGCCGGTCGAACAGTCGCCAAACAGATACCAATGACTTTCATCGCCGGTCGACCAATCGCCAAACAGTTACTATCGACCGTCGATCAGTTGCCAAACGGTTATTATCGACGGCCGACCAATCGCCAAATGTTAACCCAAGCAATCCCAGCCTTTATACCCCAGTTTCTATTGTATATATATATAAATTATTCGCTCTAAAGGTAATTTTATTATTCTAGGTATTTTATTTTTCAATCTGACAAATAGTACTTTATATATATGTATATATTGTCACCTTTAATAAAAAGTGGCACTGCCAGAAGGGGAGGGGGCAGTTAAAATATCAGGATATGTATTTCTGCCCCCCCCCCTACATATTTTCACTTTACTTAGTATGAGCTCTCAGATATTTACACTCACTTAAAAAAAGCATTTGAGTGCAAGGCAAAATTTCCTATTTTGATTTTGTATAAATACCCAGTTTAAAACACACTCAAGAAATAAATAAAATATATAAATGTGTGTGTATATACAGTAGTACCTCGACTTAAGCAATTTTCAAATCTCATCAATTCGCCTTTTTTATTTACTAAATAACTTTGGTTTACGATTTTAATAATGTAATTTGCTATATTATCTTAAGATTTTTCTAAATAAGAAAATTAGTTAAATTATTCTTTGAATATGCAATATTAATCCCCCCCCCAAAAAAAATTATGGCTATGCCTGTGTATAATGAAGTAACATCCTCATACTTTAAAACAAACATTAAAAATGTTACTTTTTATTAATTACTTGTGGGCATAAACACAAAAATGTATAGAAAATGGCATCACTGATATTCATCCCCCCTTTCTGCATACTGTTATATAGTAGGTTTAAAAAAATGCTCCTATATAAAACTCTGCCTACACTTACACTAATTTTAAGCTGATCAAGTGTAAAAAATAAAAATATATGTAACTTATGCAATCTGTATGTAACTTAAATTAGGTAAAAAAAGGTGGAGTCGGTACCATATGGAAAAACAGATTTAAATAAATAATTATTCTCCAAGTAGAGGGTTCCTTTTCTTTTTACTTTTTCATGCACTAAGTACTATTTTTATACTCTAAACTGACATATTTGCAGTCCCAGGTTAACTTATACAAAGTTGAGAGTTGATCAGTTACTTCATATTATAAAGTTTTATTGTACTTTTTTCTTGGAACCTTTAAAATGGCAGCTTCTCCTGCTGTAGGTTTTCATTTTGTCGAATGAATGCTTATTAAACCTATGAAAAATATTTCACCACTGTTACACCCCCCCCCCTAAAAAATTTTTACACTTAAACTGGTGCCCCCATTATGAAATGGCCAGTAGTTCAGGCATTTGTAGTGGTGAAAGACTTGATTATTAAGTACCCTCCAATCAAAAATTTATACTTACCATCTTCTTCAAAAGCATTTATCATTAAATTTTTATGAACTGTTGCTAATCACAAAACATGTTTTTAAAACCCCATTCATAGTTTTCTCAATAAAAAAGATTAATGACACAGATTTTAATGATATTCAAGGTAAAACATAATTAAAAATAAAAAAGTTTATTAACATTCTTTATTACATACAAAATAAATCAGTATTTCATGAAATAAATAAATATATATGCAATGTTTTTTCCCTCTTTCCATTATTTTCCATCTACTACTTGTTCGTTGTTCTCTGGATGAAAGTTGATAACCAGAAACTGGGAAGAAAAAAAAAAAAAAAAAAAAAAAACAATGTACAATTTAGAATTTATAAAACATTAGAATCTCAGAAATGTCACATTTAAGATAAACAAGAATAAAGCATTAAGTACTTTCAGATGCAGTAGTATCTTAAAAGGTTTCAGTCAAAAGGAGGTATATAATTTCAGTCAAATTGCAAAAACTCCAGCCGGCAATCAGACATAATTTAGTTGCCCTCCCCCCCAAAAAAATAGTAATTTTAGAACATTAATTAAATTACATGAAATAATCCATTAACACCAAGTGCACACAAGTAGTTCATAAAATAACAAAAATAAATTCTTTAATTTCTTAACAAAAATAATAAGTCTATTTAAGGAAGTTAATTTTTTATAAAAATTTATTTAAAATTAAATGCTCTATTAGTTTTTATCTATTTGAAAGTAATGACAATTTATCCATGTTGTGTTTAGTGAAGAAAATTTGGAAAACTAATTACTCATTAACACGTGAGAAACCTAAGCTTACCTTTAACAGTTTACCTTTGTATAATAAAATTATATTTTTCTTGTTACCGTATTTACTCGTGTATAACGCACACTTTTTTTTTTTCAAAAATTTAGGGCAAAAACTCTCTGTGTGCGCGTCATATTTGGAATAATTTTTCATTGCTGCATATAATCACACGATATAGGTTTGAATCAAAAAAAGTACTCAAAGAAGAAAATAAAACTGGAAAAATCTTACTTAATAGAAGTCATTTTTTGCTACATATATTTTCCCCTCCTAACACTTCTTTCATACAACAGTGCTAGAAACATTACATTAATATAACTAGCAATCCTTATTGGTGCTACCTTGCTCTGGTCACAGTCCTCGTCATCACTGGCACAGTCAATGTCCTCGTATATCATATCGTCTTCTGTTCCATCCATCCGATTGGAAATTCCAGTCACTTTGAAGCTCTTTCTTATCGGTTGAGATGCAATTCCAAGCTTCAAATATCCATTCACATATGTTGCGAGAGAATCACGCTTCATTCTCCCACTTGGAGTGAATTTGTGATCTGTTGTTGTCATCCAACAATTGTAGGCATGCTGAAATGCAACCTTAAATGGTCGGTAGATGACAGCATCTAAGGACTGCAGTACTTTCGTCATCCCACCAGGTATCATGACTAAATCACTTGAGTGACGAATTTGCGCTTTTATTTCACAGGTCCTGTGTCCACGGAAGCTGTCCAGAATCAGCATTGATGGCCGACGTAAAGCAACAGCCCAACGTTCCCACACAACTTTAATCCAGTCTTTCATGAGCTCCTCTGTCATCCACCCCTTTTTCCTGGACTCTTACAATTATCCCGACTGGAAAAGATACCTTAGGGATAGTTTTTCTTTTAAATCACATACGGTGTCAGCCGTAATGGACAGCATAATGGTGCATCATTGCTTGTCTGCTCCTGTTGTGCGCATTTGAATGCTTCTGTCTCCAACAGGATGAACAGTTGTGGCTTCTGGCATGTCAAACCACAATGGAGTCTGATCTGCATTGCCAATTTATGACATCTGATATCCCTTTTGTTTTCGCAGCCTTATAATGAATGTATTGGGAGAATTTGGTACGCTGTTCTTCGTATTCTTCCGTCAGCTTTTGTGACAGCGTCGTTCTTCTCCTGATAGACTGTTACAGATCATAAAGCGTTGCACTCAGCCATGGCTCACCTTGATGTCTTCTCTTGGAATATTCATTTTCTTAGCTATTTTACAGGCCTCGAACATCAACATTTCTACTGAGTATCCCAAATGCCGCAGATCCATTACATAATTCAAAAGCTGCTGCTCCACTTGCGGATATTTACACGACTTCCACCCCCCAAAAGCACATTTTTTAGATGGTGCTTTCTTCAGTTTTTCTTCAATATCACTCTCACACGTTTGACTCGCCAACACCGAATTTCTGACTTGAAACATGGTTACCATTTTCTTCTCCAACCCTTAGGTAATTACTGAACTACTTTCAACTTAAATGCTGCAGCATAACTAGTTCGCTTTACCATCTTACTCCCACGTTGTCAAAAGACTCTCACAAATAATGAAGGAATGGACAATATTTGTGTGACATTATTTTGCAACCAACACGTGACCCACCAACTGCTGTGATTTGTTCCATAACGCAGGGAGACCGGGTTGGGTTGGTCCATTTTTGAATGGGGGAAGAAAATCCAGGATCATTCCTCTTTATCTTTTTCTTTAAGCTAAGTGACGTGTGTAATGCCCAGTCCAAAACTGACAAAAAGAGAAAGGAAATGCTGGTAGTTTAGGTATTTGGAAAGCTGGACTAATAATTTTGAATGGAATGCTTAGGTTACGAATCTACAAAGTCTTCTGAATGTCAAATTTATGGTGCGCGTTATATACGAGGTAACAAAATTTCTCGATTTTTTCTTGTTAAGTATAGGGTGCGCGTTATACATGTGCAAATACGGTATTTGAACACCATGCATGTTATGATGAATAAAACTTCAACCATCAATAAGCTTGACTTACTTTGAAGAAATGATGTAAGCTGATGAAGTTATCAAGTAAAATTTAAGCATAATGCAAATCCGGGATACTATGTTTCTTAATATACATGCATAAGATTTTGCCTATATTTTAATTTCAGTGACTGAATTTTGGTAGGGCTTAGGATGCCATGGGGCATCCTAATAGGGCTGAGGTAGTGGATAAGGCAGGGCTGTTATAATTTTGCCCAGCGCGAGGGGAAAAAAATAAAAATAAAAATTTCAAATGGGGGCTTTTTGTGACAATCATTTGAATTAAATGATTAAGGATGTTTTATCTTAAAAAAAGTTATAAGTTCTAATTTAGCACTAGTATAGTACAGTGAAACCCCCTGATTATTCCATAATAAAATCTATTTGCTTTAAAATTTGTTTTTTGTGTTTTCCCAGAACAAAAAGCTCTACAGCCTACTTCTATGAATTTCTCTTTTTGTGTGACTCAATGTGTTGCTCCAATGGTAAAATCACTTGTTACTTAGACATAATCTCACGTCAACTACAAGATTTGTACATTACTTGATAAACAAAAGCACTTACCTTAATTTCGTCTTTCCTTTTTTATCAGAAGGGTGGGGGGAGGGGTGGCAATCATCTTCCACAACATCTACCAAACAATAACAGGCCGAGCTTCATCCATAAAAACAATTAAAACAAAAATTAAGCACCATGGAAAAATAATGAAAGCAAATGCAAAAACATATGTACAAGTGTGAATCTAATTATTACAGAAGACGTCATCTTAACCTGCATAAAAATAAGATTGGAGATAAGTCAGTTCAGCAAAATTCTGATTACAGCCAAAAAAAAAAAAAAAAAAAAAAAAAGAAAATCAGAAACACTTTCAAATTTTAAATACGCATTAAAGTGCTATATATTAAAAGCGTATCATATGTTATTTATGGGTCGTCCCTATTTTTGTTCCTTATTCCATTAACTTAGAAATTAGGGTTAATGGAATGATGAATAATGTATCATTATTCATGATATTGCCGTATTTTTCTCCCTTATTCCATAAAACACATCTTTAGAATCGAAATCCATCTAAAAATTGCTGACTAAAACTGTTTTAAAATTTCTGCCAAGCATATTCCAACTGTACTTCACCATTTTAAATACTATTTGGAATGGGCATCATAATCCATGATTGTGCCGTGTTTGTCTTTCTTGGGTTGATTTCTACATTAACGCCTGGACTCTCGCCAAGGTGATGATAATTAAACATATGCAGTTACCACAGCGATTTTTTTTTCTACAGTAGAAGACCCAAAATACGCCGGGCTGTAAAATCCGCACTGTCTGTTCAATGTAAACAAAGAAATCTGCCCTGCCAGCTGCAAGTTCAGAAAATTACAGTATAACCAGAAAGTAAAACTAAATAAGCTATTTCCACTTGAAAAAAATTTTTTAGGAGTCTGTGAGCTCTAATCTTAACATTGATAACTGTCAAATGACTGACAGTGACATAATTGACACTGAATTATGACCACATGACGCAGACTCTGACACAGTAACAAGTGAGGATGATCAAAAAGTTGATAAATTAACATTTAATGAAGGTTAGTCTGTGAGAAAGAAATATCTCAGATTTGTAGAGCAACAAAGCTGTGTTACAAACAGGAAATAATTGAAAAAAAAAAAACTATAATTAGAACATCCCAGTCCTAAACTGTTGAATATACATGTTTAAATAAGTTGTACTATAATCTCATAATTTTGTATATTCCATTAATCCTCTGTATTTTTATATTATGATTCTAATTATAAGTAACATGATTTGCTTCCCTTGATCTCTATTGTATATTTTTTTCTATTATTTTCTGAGGGGGGGGGTGGAAATAGAATAAATTTCCTATTATGACCCAAAATCCGCAAAATTCTAAGATCTGCACAAGGTCTGGAACCAAGCTGTGTGGATTTTGGTTCTTCTACAGTATTTATGTGGTAACCATAATTTTGAATTAAATGGCGATTTGGAACAACCTGTAAGTACAGCATTCCATTACTTATTCATTTATTTTGGGTTGCCAATTAATCTAGTTTTAATAATTGTCTTCAAATTCCTTAACGGGTGCGTTCATCGGTAATTTGTTCACTTTCATTTTCATCTAGTTTTTTTGGGAGAGCGTTGAAACTGATACATAACTCTTAGAGACCCATGACTGCAAAGCTTGCCAAAGTGAGGCAATTTTTTAGGTTGGCAAGAGTGGGATGTTAAAATAGGAATCAACTCTTTCTTGTTCCATTTTCTATTTACAATGTTTTGAATAAAAGAAAAAATATCTTGAGTGACTCCATTTGACTTTCCGACCACTTTATCTTTACCAAGCATTTAAATAAATTTCATTTAACTCAATCGGATGCAGTGTTAAGGCACTAGAGCACCATGGGTGACCACTCACCCTGGTGACCATGGTTTGAGTGCTGTAATGTATAAGAACGCTTTTTTGTAGTCCTGTAAAAAACTGTAAGTTATACACTTACTAAACTTTATGCAGTATGTAAAACAGAGACCTATAATATGCATACCTAATATGAGCTCAATCGAATGCACTATATAGATACTAGCTCACTTCCTTAGGCTATAATAAATAAGAATTACATTTTACAACCCTGTGAACAAACTATCGGCTCTACACACATCAAAATCTATGTAAGTCATGTCATAAGACCACGATGTTACCCAATTTGAATTACATCAGATGCACCATACTAGCACCCTTTCAAGAATTTCTGACTAGCCAAAAAAGGAAAAAAAAAACTAATATTTGCCCCGTAGAAAACTACTAGTCTTATACACAACAAAATCTATACAGGTTGTGTAACGGTGACCTATAATATACATCCCCAATTTAAACTTACTCAAATGGACTATTTAGATGCTAGCTCACTTTAAATGATTTATATTCCATAGGCCCATAATCAGGGTTCGACAAACACCATGAGCCCACTCACCTGGGCGACTACAAAAAATCTTTTGGCGACTAGATTTTCCTGACTGGAAAAGAAAATACTGTCATCCCAAGCACTTATGTTTTTTTAATTAGGCGCATTTTTACGGTTTTTCTCCCTCCCATACGTCACGGTAATGTTTACCAAACCGAATCCCCACCAAGTCAGTGGATCGAGATCTCATCTCACTCACCTTGAATTGCAAGGTAAAGCTATCTCAGGATCACAAGATGCTCAGAGTAGTTCTAAGAAATAGCTCAGTGATGTCACGTAGAGTTAAGCCTATTGGTTACTTGCCCCTACTAGATGTCCCGCAGAATATGCCTACCAAGATTAAGTATGACGTCACACGCTACAAGCCTATTCATTTTTCCTTCCCTTTCTTCCCCATAACACTCATTTACTTAACTCTCTATAACTGACCCTTCCACTCGCAAATTCATTCAATCTCCGTATGCAAGTGTTTCGCTGCATGGCGATTTGCAGAGGTTGTAATTTCTTCAGAAATACTTCTACTTCCACTCACATTTTTAGTTGACAGCATGGTTGACGGAGATTAGCCTATAAATATGTGCAGTTTACTGTGTTGCGAGCGTTATGTTTTTTTTTTTTTTTTTTTTTCAGTCAAGCAAGTGGCTTTAGTTAGAATTTTTCTCTGAAGTCTTATAATCAAGAAAATTAAAATGAAGAGAAGTATCAAACAGAATTCACTGTTGTGTCAGCAAAAGAAAATTGAGGGATTTTTTATTTCAGATAAACTTGATCATAAAAAGGCAGATGGACTGGATATACAACAAAGCTTCTGATACACAACAAAGTCAAAATATGATGGAGGTGCATGAAAATTTTAAAATGAGCACAAATGAAAATAAAACTGAAACTGAGCATAAAAATTTAGGAAAAAGGAAATTTCAACTGTCTTGGCTGCAAGATTTTGATTGGTTAGAATATGAAGATGGAATTGCAACATGCAAGGTTTGCAACCTTATTTCCCAAATTAAGTGACACTACCTCAAGAGTAGTACAAGGCTACTTGTCCAATTTTAAATTGGAAACTTTTCTGATTGCCATCTACATTGTGAGGAAGGAAAACATGCAAAAGAAAAGCCATGTGACATGCCTACATTAGCTAAAAGCCATGTGGCACATAGCTTTTAGCTAAATGCCTAAAAGCTATGGATAAAAAAACATTTGATCGCTTAACAGCATTATTCGGGCTATATTCTGTATCCGGTGCTGTTTACACGTTTCAATTGGTGATCGTTCTGGCGCAGTCGTGGGCAGTGCACAGTGGGAGTGAAGTACTCTGCCGGTGGTAGTTCTGACTGACAACCATAAAGAAACGTGAATCATCTCGTCAGTCTGGGAATTCGTAATTGTTTCATGTTATGGATGGAAAGAAATGAAATATGTTATGTTATTGTATGAAAAGAATGTGTGTGTGTGTGTGTTTGTTAAAAATATGGTATGAATATAAAGCTAAATAAAAGGAAGCATGTTGGTTTTACATTATCAGCCAGTGTGTGTATTTGTTAGAAATGTAGTGTCACTATAAAACTAAATAAAAGAAAGCATGCTGGTGTTACATTATAAGCCGGTGTGTATTAGAAACATTTCTGAGTGGTTAATTAAAAAAAATAAAGGTAAGTGCTTTTTTTAACAAATACTTGCAATGTTTAAGGTTTTTAATGTGAATTTTAAATTGATATTTGATGTTTTTATGTTGTCGTAAGTGCTATTTACGTGCTATTCTAATCATACTGCCTTCTTATGAGGTGTACAACTAGGTTGTTCAATTCACTGATGCTTTTTTTAGTTGTAAACGGGACAGTGTTTGCCCAGTTTACATTAGCTGTACAACTGAGTTGTTTAATCCACTGATGTTTTTTTGAGTTGAAAACGGGACAGTGTTTGCCTAGTTTACATTATCTGTACAACTAGGTTGTTTAATCCACTGTAGTTTTTTTAGTTAAAAACGGTCCACTGTTTGCTCATTTCAAATTGCCTGTTACTGAATTTGCAGACTTTTTTTTGGTTAAATATGGATGGTGTATTTTGTTTTAATGTTTTTGTTAGTAGAATATATGTGCAATTTTAATGTGTTAAAAGACTTTGCCGACTGTGCAAGATGGTTGGCGACAGTCGCTGGGGCTTGGCAACCGCCACGTGAACGGAAGTGAAAAATAATTCTGCATAGGAAATTCACAATCGCAAATTACAGAGCTGGAGCCCATCTCATCTGTAGTGGGGTTCGGAACAATAATGTTGATTGATGGGGTCAAAGATGCAATGTTGTTATTTTCAGTATTTACATACTTCATTAATTATATGATTAATAAAACATTTATTTCACATTTAATGATTTATTAATTTTATTTGCATATATGAAACATATTGTGCAGTCAAAGAGGTCCCCTCTCCAATGTGCGCCCCCTGGTAGTCACCAATTCTCTGTGGCACCGAGTTTATATAAAAGTGTAAAATATCATTACCCCTCCCAGACTGCAACTCTGGAACCGCCCTTGATACTATCTATCAGGAAGATGCACAAAGCATTATTTCTATAAGTAGTTGAATATTTGTTAATTTTGCCTGTTACTCATTTGGTTATTTTTACATGCCGGGTCGGGCATGTAAGGGAAAAAAATGCATGCCCGATTTTAATTTTTACATGCCCCGGGCATGTGGGGCAATTTTCGAGCCCTGCTGGGTATGAGACAGGCTCAGCCCAAGTCCAAACCTCGCCCAGGCTCTCTCTCTGTAATGCAAGATTGCCTTCGGACTTGGGCTTGCCAGAAATTTTTAATATACTGATGTTTTGGATTAAATTTGGGTACTTATGTATTATCCCGGCAGTCATTTCCACCACACTATTTTTCCATCAAATGAGTTGCCAAACTGTTACCAATCGTATTCAAAACCATTAGTAATTTCATATGCCCAGCACTTCTATTGGCAAAAAAATCACTCGTCTTGGCGGACCGCCACGATAATATGTAATACCTAAATTTGTTTTCATGTTTTTAGATCTCTAATTAAACATACAATTTTAAAACGTTGTTATTTTAATAATTTAAATATACACTGTAGCAAGGCTGTGCCCAGGTTGGGGGGACCAGGGAGTCTGGTCTCCCCCTCTGAAATTTTAAATTTTGTTAGCAAAATAATAATGATGAAGTTTTTTGTGAAAAATTCGCCTTTTTCACCATTTGGTCGCCCCCCCCAAAACTTTTTTCTGGGTATGGCCCTGCACTGAAGAATGGGAATAGCCTGTGTCCTGATAGAGCCATCTGCCTGAACAGCCACTTTGTAAGGAAATCATTGTGTTTAAGCAATCAGTTCTTTACTTATTGTAGTAGTTTGGAATCAAAGTAGCACAAAATCAGTGGCGTATGCAGACTTCCTTCAAGGGGTGGGGGGTGGGGAGGTTATAGACATAACTTTGTATTAAAATGCGTAATATTTAAGTTAAAAATTCAAAACTTATGGACATTTTGTCAAAAAAATTTTGACAAGAGCAGGGTGTTGAACCCCCCCCCTCCCCTGTATACGCCACTGCACACAATTATGTAAAATTTGTAAAGCTAGATATAGAATATGGATAGACCACTCTTTTATTTTTTTAAATGAAAAGAGTGGTTGATGGTGGTGGAAAATAAATAATTTTACTACTAAAACAGTGTTGTTATATGCTAACTGAACCAAAATATAAACAAACATATTTTATGATGCATTTTTTTAGCTGGCATCACAAACGCTATTATGACACTAGAAAAGGTGTCATTTGTATATTTTAAACTATTATACTAAGATCAGCTTTAATGAAGCATCTTCCTCATCGAACAGCTTAAAGTAAATTCCTTAACGCTAAATATACTCAACTGTACTTCCCCCTCAGAATTTTACGTTACGTGTAATGCTCTAATGACGGTCGAACATTGTTAAAATAGAAATATTTACCATAACTTTGAATTACTTAAAATGGCGGTACAATGCGTACTCAGAGCATCAACCACACTTCATTATAAAGGATAAAACTGTACCGATCTAAAAAATGATACTTTTTAAGTTGTTTCAATAGGATCATTAAAGCAATATTTCAACAAACAAAAAAATGAGAAAATAGTAAAAGAAATAACTTACCCTAATTCGAAGAAAGCACCGTAGTAAACAGTAAACACCCGCCGGCCCGCCGAGCCGCACCCGTTGCCACTGAAAAGAAGTAAAATGTCCCAGATTCCGCAGCGCCATCTGTTAAGTAATTTCGAAGCGAATTTGGGCCGATGTCAAACCCTGAACGATTAGCGGCCAGTTTTTAAGTGATCGTCGGTCGATATCGCCCCAAACAAATTCCGAAATCTGCTTTTGATGTCGGAAATTTAGCATCGCAAGGCGACGTCGCGCCAAACAGATGACGATGTCGCGTTCTGAGGACAAAATTTTAATATCGGAAGCGATGATGGGCCAATGTTATTATGATATTCTTATAATATGACCGAACAAATCCCAATCAAATCGATGTTTGGCCAATCGTTTGCCAAACAGTCGTGCTGCTTGGGCTACCTACAAATTGCTAATATATTGGTGTGCTAAAACATTGAGATAATTTACTCAACAAGAATATTCAACCACTAGAATAAAAAAAGTTTCATACATGTTTTATCATCGAAAATGCGGTTGCACATTGCAATGAGTGAACTCGTTGAACTATTTCCTACGAAAAAGGCTTATGCTGAATCCATGATCGAGTTTTGGAAATATTTAGACTGCTCATTTGTTCTGTATGACCATGTATCCTAGAGTTACAACATTTTCACTAAGCCAATACCTATCAAACCGATAGCTGAACAGTTCTTTTTGCGAAAAAGAAATATCATATGCTATAAGCTAGAGTTTTTTTTATACTTTATTGAATGATATTTCAAGTAAATTCAGGCTGTAAATGCTAAACTACTCGAAAACTTTACTGTATAAAATAAATAATTTATTATGCAGTATTCTCTATGCCTCTATTAAAAGCATAATATTTTTTCATTATATCAATATATATAATACAATTCCATTTTATTTTTCAGGCTTACAATGACGAACAGTTAATGTCACTTTTTTTAAACCAAAAAATATTTTTATAAAAGATCGGAAATTGCTTGAGGTCTTAACCTATCAATTTTCCTATTGAAAATAACTGAATTGTGTAAAAATTTCATCATCCAGCATTAATATTTTTAAATATATTTTGTATCCAATCTATGCTATTTTTTTTTCAGTAACAAAACACACTTTGAATGCCGAAGGGTATTGTGATCACATAATTGCTTCTCCCATCTGATAAGTAGAAAGTACTTTTATGCTCCAAACATTTCTTTTTACTTATTTTTGCTCGTACAGTTCTCGAAGATTAAATTCCCTAGTAGCCGCTAAAAGAGAAGTTTTGAAATGTTTAAAGATATTTATATTTATATATAAGTACAAGCTGTGTACCAGTTTTCCGCACATGTGTAAAATTTAATTTAAGGACAATAACCTGAAATATTCATAAAAGATCTGGAGTGACTCCACTAAACTTTCCGGATACTTACGATTAAGATAATTAACAAGCATTTAAATAAATTTTAATCGATTAATAATTGAAACATATAAACCAAATTGAAGCTCAATCGAATCCGCCGTTTAAACGCTAGCGCACTTTCAAGAATTTCTCCCCATACGCCATAATATAAAAGAAATCTTTGTCGTAGCCTAGTAGAAAAACTAGAAGACCTATACACATCAAATCAATACCGGTCTTACGATGGTGGTTTATGACCTATATGCCCAATTTGAGTTCAATCTAATGTACCGTTTAAACGCTAGCGCACTTTCAAGAATTTCCTCCCATAGACCATAATGTAAAAGAAATCTTTGTCGTAGCCTTGTAGAAAAACTATGAGTCCTATCCACACCAAAATCATTACCGGTCTTGCGACGGTGGTTTGTAACATATATACCCAATTTGAGCTCTTTTGAACGCCTTTTTTAGGAGGTAACACGTTCACTCACTTACACACACACATGCACACACACATACATACATACATCTCGTAAAAATAGCATAAATGAATTCAGAAGACCTCAAAACGTGTAAATACACCAAAATCTCGTAGTCGAATTTTTTTCATGATTCCAATACTTTCCTTAAACGTTGCATGTTCGGAAAGTAAAAATGCGCGAAGTATCTATTTGAAAAGATAAAGTATCGTGCCGTTTTGATACGTGTGGGGCGGGGATCTAGAAAAGGTATTTTCATGTATCAGTGTCACCTTGCAAGCATTATCAGGGGTTAAATCTGAGAAGAGAGAAAGGTTGCAATTTTGAGAAAATATCGCATTTGCCCGGTCTTGGATTAAAGTTTCAATGTATGCCATTCGAATTAAGCATCCAAATTTTGAATTTAATTGCGTATCATTGAGTTGTATCTTGTTATCATCAAAAGTTTCCTTAAATATTATGAGAAAATGCTACTTTTTACAAAAGACTCTCTTAAGAATCAAATTTTTTATATGCATCATAATCGATACACTGACAAATTTTCATGATTTCATTATTTTCAATTCACATTTCTTTTTCTTTAAAGCTGAGAAATTTCGAAAAATCCGAAGCTTATAATTTTAGTTAGATAATCAACTTTCGCTATAATAAATTTGTTTTCATTGACTGAAATCGTCTTCACGTGATATCTGAACAAAAATTTACACTGACTGAAAAAGTTTTGAAACTTTAAGTATTATATTACAACGCTTTGCCTTTCTGCTGAGTGATTACCTATGGAACTGCCAAAATACATTTCATTCACAACAGCTATTTCAAATGATATTCGAACGTATCTCCCCAGTTAACCTTAAAATCTTAAAAAGCACTTAGAAATTCACAGTTAATGTTATTTAATAACATAATTGACTTATTTAGTGAAATGATTTACTTAAAACCAAAAATACGGTGTAATTTCGGACATTTTCTTACACCTTTTTAGTTTCTCCTTGCAGATTTCTTTTTGATCAGTATAAAAAAAGAAACCGCAAATTGTTATTATTTATTTTTAAAAAGTGTGAATAACTACATTTTTCAATAATATTTAGTGTTTATAAATATAAAATCAGTTGTATGCAAGTTAAAGCGTTTAAAGGGTAAATCTCTATTTAACGGATTGTCCACATAGAGAACTTTTTTCCGGGATTTAGCGACTTCATTAAATAAAGCTCCGGCTGCATTTTTTTTATGTATATAAAGCACAATAGAAGCTCTAAAAAACGGATATTCCCCATTAATGGTCATTTGTTAATCCCCAGGCCCTTGAGATAGGTATATAAAGTGTTTCACTCCTGTTTAGCGAACACTTTTGTTAACGGACAGACTTCAGTATTTCTGTCTTAAAACATCTGATTTTTATTTTATTTTTCCTTTAAACAATGAAACAATTTTGCCTCTAGCAGAAGCCGATCGCCTAGCGTTCTTAACCGGGAGGCTGAAAGTTCCTGGAAGGGCGTTTTCCGTGTTTTTTCTCCGAAAATTAGCGTAAATATGGATTAGGGTACATTAGAAAGCCCCCCCCCCCCTCTCCTCAAAAAGGACGGTAACCCCCTCAGCCCAGATCCCGCATGTAGATAATCGGCCGTATTCTGAAACCGAAAAATCAAATCAAGTCATAAACAGATGCCCTATGATGAATCTCTGATACACAATTCTTTAATTCACATGCTCTTAAAATATTGCAATTGTCACCATTCACAAAACACATTGCAAAAGTCTGTTATGAACAGTTAAAAATTCCACTTAACAAAAAAGAAAAAGAAAAAGCCTCTCATAATTGTACACATGCACAGCAAACATTTGTGATTGATTTTTTTTTCAATAAGTAAAATCATTCTGCAGAAAATACGTTGCCCATATAGCTCTCATTAAAATTTTTATACAGCTGTAGCAGTTTCATTGGGATGGTAATTGAATTTATTTTTAGCGATTTTAATATATACCAACACTAAACCAATATTTGAAAAGTACGCATTATAAACCAAGTTTCAAAATACTATGGGATTTCTCTATCAATTTCCACAGTTCTCGATGACAGACACTCTGTTAAGGCAATATATTGTAGTCGCGATTGCATCCACTAACAATAGGTTTCACTGCAATAGTATTCAATATTAAAGCATTTAAAATTTTGAACGAACTTCTACTACGTAAATATTTTCGAAGATTTGCTAACGTAAATATTTGCGAAGATATTTATAGAACTAAAACGGAGTAACATAATTAAGAATACAATCGCAGTTTGTGAATATAATCAATTTATGATAGTTCTAGCCGCCTCCGTCGACCATGTTACTAAATCTTGTTCAGAGAGAATCTTGTTTCTAATCGGCTTCCTTGGCACTGAAATATATCAGACTCTGAATGGAATTTAAAATTTAGATGATTACAAACAGGGAAGGCCCTAGGGTAAGTGGCACACCCTGCTAACTTATAAATACGTCCTCTTTTATGCTCTAGTTAGTTTTTAAGTTAGACATGACTCCCCTTCGAAGCCGGCGTCCCGATGCGATGCTTGCCTTGCTTATCGTGTTGGACCGCCCCTGGTTAAAAAAATAAGATGGTTTAGTGATAAAAACGTACAAAAACGTACAAATTATTTTCGTCCTATATTAATTCTGAAGTGCTTCTAG
>JAWZYV010018262.1:0-11591 GCA_038373885.1 Cheiracanthium punctorium | reverse complement strand
CAATCGTTTCAGTTTTTAAATCCTTCACAGGGTATGCTTCCACTGGCGTAGCCAGGATTTTGTTTCGGGAGGGGCACAGAGAGTTTTGTCAACTGAATAATTGTTTAATTAATATACTAATTATTAATTGTAATTAAAAATAGTTTAATTATTAATTAATCTTAAATTTAAAAACAAGATTATAATTATTAATTACAATTATAAGTAATATTCTAATTATTAATTATAATTAAAAATAAGATTCTAATTATTAAATCTAAAAATTATTTAATTAGTAATTCCACAAAAATATCCTTAAATATATGTTTAAAGATGCTATTCAGTGTTAATTTCGCAAGTTAATTAATAATTCGTCAATATAATTATCTCTGTATATAGATGCTTATGTACCGTTTTAGTCTGGCGAGTATCTAAACCAGATAAGATTTTTTTTTTTTAAATCCAGGCCTGTATCTGCTAATACAATAATATTATATTCTACAGTAAATATATCTAAAGAAAGATGCTGAAAAGAAAACCAAATGAGTGCTTTTTAAATCTCAATAAACGGCCGTAGTAAAAAATATTTCTATGTAAAATTTTCTTGCTGTAAACAGGAAATATATCAGTCTATAACGGATTTTCAATCAGCTCATATGTAGGTGCACACAACTAATACATACAGGTTGATTCAAAATTAGAGTGACCAATTTTAAAAGCGTATAATTATTTATGGTAAATTTTAAAAGCTTTACCTCCAGTTTTATTTTAAAAATTAAACGTTTAATTACCAATAGAACTATTTTTATTAGTGGAAGTAAAGTATGGCTCCGAAATTAGATCCTCAAACCCGAAACGAAATTTTAAAGCTTTTGAAGGACAACATGGCGGACATGGTTGAAGGTAGACATGGTTGCTCAAATTCTGTTATAAATAAAGCATTTAAAATTCAGAAAAGACATTTTTCTAATGGATAATTATCTAAACTTCGAAAAGAAATAAAATTTGGCTGGCAATCAAAAGCTCCAGGGGGAAAGTGTGGACGAAAGGAAGTCCTTGTTGAAAAAGAAGAAAAGATGCTGAAAAGACTTATCGTTGTAGCAAATCCTCTGCCTCAAAGAACTTTAGAAAATAAACTGCAGGTATCGCAATCGACAATTTGTCGTCAGATAAGGGAAATTGGCTATAAAAGTTGAAGAAGCTAGTCTGTCATCAAATATCTGCAAAGACTCTAGAAAAACGAAGAAAAAGGTTCTTGGCCTCTGTATTTAATGTTACACAAAGGTAGATACAAAACATGGATATGGATAACTTCGGATGAAGCATTGTTTCATCTGTCATCCATAACTTGCAAAACGAAGATACAATATATTTCATGCGAACAGCGTCGCAAAGACGCAGCTGTTTTGCAAATGGCAAGTTGGCCGTCAGGTGTTATGGTATAGATGGTAAGGTAATGTCTTCTAAGGGCTTAACAAAGCCATTTTTTGTAGAAACAAAGACTAAAATTGATGCTAAATACTATCAGAATAAAGTATTGAAGCACATGATCAAAGAAAGTAAATGTCTTTAATCTCAAGGGAACTTTGCTTTTCACCAAGATTCTGCACCAAGTCCTACAGCAAAATCAACTATAAAATGGCTGAAAGATGAAAAGAAAATAAATTTCCTTCCTCCTGAGAAATGGCTACTATCATCCCCTAACTGTGGTCCTTGAGATTATTTTTTATCTGGATACTTAAAAAACAATTAAATAGGCGTAAAGTAAGAACACTTCAAGGGCTTAAAAAAACAATTAAAGAAGAAGTTGGAAAAATACTCTCAAAAATCTTTGAAAAAGCTCTTTAGGCTTAACCTAAACGTTTATGTAAAGTGTACTATGCTAAAGGAAGCCACATTGAAAATTTCGTGTAAATAACTATTTCAATAAAATTTTGTGATACTCTGAAATTGGTCACATTATTTTTGAATCAACCTGTATTTTATAATGAAAAACACGCAAGCACAAACCTGTTATTAGTTTTTTAAATTAACAGCCACAGATCAGCGACGCTAATTTAAAAAAAAAACCTTTAGTTATAATGCACAGGCTGTACTAACTCGGCTTCTTATTGCAATTAATAAGTCAAAATGTACAATTTTATGCAATAACACATAATTCCCTCAGAAAATCTTATGACTATATTTTTTTTTATTTATCTTCTTATTTTTTCAAAATGCTTGTTTTTAATATAATGTTGCTTACAAACTTAAAATATTCTAAATAATGCAGACACAATGTTAAATTTAGAAATATATAGCTTGAAGAAAATCTTCCAAAACTCTGCCCTTCTGTATAAGGTTGATGAAAGGACTAAAATATTATGTATGTAGACACAATATTAAAATAGCCCAGACATCACTTGAAAAAAAAATTCCGAAACTCTGCCTTTGGAATAAAGTTGATCACAAGATTCAAATTTTCTGCACATTGCTAACAAAATACGTATTTAAGTAACACAGGCCTCACTAGAAGAAAATCTTCCAAAATTCTTGTTTTTGGAATAAAGTGGGTTCAAAATATAGAGTCTTTCTACTAAAGCACTAGCAGTCTTAAAAGTATATACATATTTAACTGCAAATTTTCGACTTGAATAAGTGTTGAGTTGTTAATTAAATCACTTCAAAGTACACCTTACATAATATTGGGAAGATTAAATGGTAAAAATATACCAGATTTTTAAAGAAAAAAAACGAAAAACAGATGCAGAAAACTTTCCAGAACGGATAAGTTCTAAAAATTATTGGGGGCGTCTGTGTGTGTGTGTGTGTGGGGGGGGGGGGTTGCACTCATCGCTAGTTGGTGAACCGTAAGCCAGAGGATGGGCACTAGTGATGAGATGGACTCAACCCGAACCCAAACCAGGCTCAGGCTTGTGAGAAATTTTTATTAAACATACTCCTTGTAAACAGATTTTAAAAAATGATTCGTGGGAGAAATTTATAATTAATATTATTTGATAAACTTTAACATAAAGAATTAGATAGTGCATTAATAGTTTGCTCTAATTCTATTTGTCTTTAATTTGCACAAACAGCAAAATTATGATATTCTACCAATGAAAAGTCATATACCTATTAGCCACTTTTATATACCTATTAGCTAAAATTTCGGGCTCGGGCTTCGACACCCTGAATAAGTACTAAAAGTTTTATTATATAATTTAAAAAACAAAAATGAAAATAGGTCTGTTTAATTGTTTATATAACTTGGAAGAAAAATATATTTAATTGAAAATCACATTTTAATAAGCAACAAAATGTCTTATTTTAGAATCAGAAAAGAGCCGGCCGGATTGTATGGTGGGTAAAGCACCGTACTACGGTTTCGGGTACAACTCCCGGCTGTCGGGTTCGATCCCCGACTGGGCGTGATTGTCCTTTGTCAGTCGCTTCATAGGGAGCGATGTTGGTCCACCTACTAGGTGCCCCCATAATAAAGTGGTCAAGAATTGTGGCCAAAGCCTTCCAAGGCAGCGGCCGGCCATTGGAAAAAAAGAATCAGAAACGAAAGGTATTAAGATCCGATTTTTCAGATTAATTTCAAAGCAAAACTGCTGTTCTCATTGGTTGCGGTTTAAAATTACAAAGGAAAGCACATAAGAATATTTTAAAAAATTTAACTGTCAGTAGTAAAAATATTATGAAGAAAACATTAATGTGAGAGTAAATTTTATTTAAAAAATACAGATTTAGTGGACTCTAGATAGACCTTATTTAGTCGTGAGCCGGATATCTGTAAGAGAAGTCTGATATCCAGTGATTGTGTTTCGGATATTGATAAATCAGCCGGATATCATGTGCGTCCCTAGATATTTCAAATATTCATTTATTCTTTTCCAGAGTATATAAAATAGTATTTATAAAGTTTTATAAAATTACAGATTTACCCTCTTGCCAGTTGAAAGGGTATAAAGGAAATATTTCTTAAATTACATGAAAATATGATAAATACAAATTTTTCAACATACTTAAGAAGATACTATGTCGTATGTATAATATCATCGCTTATATTATCATTTAAAAACACTCAATGAAATATTGAGTATTTACTTTAGTTCCTTTTCCTCGTGTGATTTCTGAAGTTTTCTGGAAATATCTGTTGATTTCTGACTTTTCCCGCTTCCTGTAGATTTGAGTCTTCATTGTTAGCAAGCAAACTATGTATAATTTTTGGAATTTTATAAAAAAAATTCTCCTATACTTCTACTCAACGGGCGCTTTCTTGAGGCAATAATCTCTCTTTGAGCCTACCAACTCGACAGAGCAACACACTAGTAAAAAACACGAAAGTCTGGACCCTGGAAATTGTGTGAAAAGATCCAGCTTGTGCCCCTTCTTGAAATTTTATCGTTAGTAGAAAGTAACATTTTTGTACACACATAGTTTAAAAATACCGCAGGTGGTCATGAAAGCGTATAATACTTAGGGTTGCATACTTCATAGGGTACAACGGAAATGAGGGGACATTTTTACTATCCCGGATATGAGATATTGCCCAGATATGTATATTTCTGGTGTGTAGGCGTGTTGAAAGTCACCTCGGGTTAGTGATTAAATGCACCTTTTAGCCTTTATATTGACTTGTTTGTTTGTTTGTTTTTTCGCTGTCAACGTGAATGAATCTAAAAAACGTTTATCAGAAAGATTAGAAAAATACCACACAACAAGGATTCTGAGACGATCAATTTTTACAAATATCAACATACATATATATCAACTGAAAAAATTTCAGGGGGGGCACGGGCCCGGTGGGCCCTCCCCTGGCTACGCCAGTGCCTCTGGGGTACTTTGACCCCCATAACTCCAAAACTAAAAGAGCTAAATCAAAATATTTCAGATGTGTTCTTTACTTGGATAATGCAACACAAGGAAAAAAAATCAGGAGATTCTGAGAGTGATTGAAACTTTCTTCTTTTTTTTTACCTGATTTGCTCTTGCGATGTCTCTTAAAATGACTGGAAGGTAGAGGCCTCAAAGCTGGGGGCTTTCAAAAATATTTAACATTGGATTCACTTTATATGAAGATATATAACTGCATTGTTCAAAAATTTGAATCGAGTTTAATAAAATTTGA
Organism: Cheiracanthium punctorium; assembly: GCA_038373885.1. Classification (NCBI taxonomy): domain Eukaryota; kingdom Metazoa; phylum Arthropoda; class Arachnida; order Araneae; family Cheiracanthiidae; genus Cheiracanthium; species Cheiracanthium punctorium. The sequence goes on along the minus strand of JAWZYV010018262.1, from coordinate 6,496 downwards.
GTGGCGAATGGAGACAGTTACGACAATGTTTACGAATTATTTTGAGTCTTCATGTAAATTATGCTACATGCTTGAATTTTAGCCTATGTTACTCAGGAATAGTGTAGCTTTCAGTGAAAAGATCTTCACAATCACTGTTCAAAAATTTGAATGGAGTTGAATAAATTTGAGTGGCGAAGTAGTGTAGCTTTCAGTGAAAAGATCTTTAAAATCGATCCAGTAGTTACAGAGATTTCCGTATAGCGTCATGTGCTAGAATTTTTAAGTGTCCCTGTAAAAGATATAGTTATGATGCGTGCTGAAAGGCAGCGTATATTACTCAGGAATAGTGTATATTTCTATCAGTGAAAAAAATTTTCGGATCAGTTTTGTAGTTACAGAAATCCCCATACAGCGTAATGTAATTCTTATGAGTTCCCCTGTGAAATAACTATTTGTGTATATGAAGAATAAGTTAATTTTCAATATTGCCACTGTCGATTAAACTTCTAAAAGTAATGCCCCCATGCATGCCAGTGGAATGTCCCAAATAGGGAGGTACGTTTTGGGATTTTTCTTGGAAACTGTTGTACCTTCAAGAAATGTTTTTTCATAATATCAAACTACTATGTTGATACTACATTTCCATGCAAATAGTTTTCCTGTGGGAAGTCGGCTTCAGCTGCACCAATGCTTCGAAATTGCGTAAATTAGCGCTACGGACCCTGTTTGGGGTCCCGTACTGGGGGGCCCTTGGGGCCTTCAAAAATTTTTAACATTGGATTTACTTTATATGAAGATATATAACTGCACAGTGCAAAAATTTTTTCTGTATCACGCCAGAGCCAAGATTTAAAGCATTCTTAAAACTGTATTTTTTATGAAATTGGGGCTATTTTGGGGGCCCTAATTCGGGGCTCTGACGATTTTTGAATGAATTTTCAATTTGAGATGTTAATATACAAGGTATATTATAGGATAAAAGGAAAAAATTCTGTGAAGCACCTCTGAGCCAATCACAGTCGAGACAATAAAGTGGCAAAAATGGCCCTAAATTAATTCAACATTGCTCCTCTGGGGTACTTTGACCCCCCATAACTCCAAAAATAAAAGAGGTAAATCAAAAATATTTCAGATTTGTTCTTTCCTAGGGTAAGGCAACACAATAAAAGAAAATCATGAAATTCTGAGATGGTGATGGGAACTCTTTTCTATTGACCTGCTCGATTTGCTTTTGCAACGGCTCTTAAAGACTACTTCTGAAACACTTTCTTTCCCCCCCCCCCAAAAAAAAGGCAGAAATTTTAATCTGTATACAAAATAGTATTTAGATACAGAATTAAATTTTTAAAAATATATCAATATACTAAAAAGAAATTTGTATACTTAATAGTTACGTAATGGGGAATTTCTGAAAATATGTGGAATTGAATAAAAATACGAAATTAAATTAAACTTCCAAAATATGGAAAGGGATAAACAACTGCGTACTGGAAATCGCTTTAGGTTTGTAAGAATTTCGCGCAGATCACAATTATTTGGCAATTTTCACTTGCTCCCGGCTAATCGAAAAGAAAAGAAAAAAAAAAAAAAGACCAAACCACTCACAGTCAACAAACTTAAAAACTCTACTGGATAGTTATTGATTTCACTGTCATCATAGCAAATTAATTTAGCGTAGCTACGGTGGTATGTTCTCTATTCATCAGATATTCGACAGGGGCGGATCCAGAAATTACTCAAGGAGGGGGTGATTTTGTACCTGAAACAGGGGGTAGAACGCACAAAATCATTTTATAATTAATATAATCAATTATACCAATTAATGTAATTAATTTTATTTATAAAATCTATATATGTGCGATGATTAAAAAGGACAGGGAGTAGTATCCGGAATACACCCCTTAGAAAAAGGCTACTTAATTTGCATAATACTTTCATAATATATTTTAACAGATTTTTGGACTTATCCAGGAGGGTGTGATCGTCTTCACCGCCCTCCCAATGGATTTTGATGGCTCCCCTTAAGGTTTTTCTTAGTGTATTTATATATACATAGATATACATTGTATTCATTACTACTACAACAAATACTGGCAATTTCCATGTCAATATCTTGTGTGCTTTTCTGTTTCCTCTAAAGGCTTAAACTTTTTCATTTGCAATTCCTTTATTTGTAAATCAACTTTATTGTGGCATTTTTCCCTTTTTCTTCTTTTCTATGTTTTTCAAATACTTCTGAAAATTTTGCATTTCGTACATATAAAATCATTTTCTTTGATACATTTATTTTTTTCAAGGCCACCATCAGCAATTATACTATCATACACAGTTCTTGCTATTAAATTCTCATGCTTCATGTTATGCCTTAAATATTCACTGTTTATGGAAAACTTTCTTTCAGTATTACTATTTCCATGGGTAGAACCATTGCAATTTTTAAGATAAGAATTGCATCATCACAAGGATTTGATTGGGATGACAACATTTTAAACAAGAAAATATCAATTCTGTCAGTTTTCTTATATGCTCTTAACTGTTCAAGAATTTATTCTAGAGTGCACACTTCTTTTAATTGAGCTTTTGCCCTCTCTGCCACTGTATCACTTATCCAATTTTTCAGACACAATATTAGCAGGAACTTTGCTAACCTGGCAGAGAATATATTGGGCTGGACAGAAATAGTTGGATTGAGACACAATACAGCTTTTGTAATTTCATATACTAATGGGGAGCATTCTGTTAACATTTCTGTGATGTTTAACAGAAAATTTCTGCAGTCTTTTTTTAAAATAATACAACATCCTTTCTGGCACTTTTGCCTTTTTTTTATGTGTTACAGTTGATATGCGAACATCAATTTGCTTGCAAATCTATGTTCAAGATTGTCTCGTCCTCCAAATCTATTGACATAACATCCTTTTTTAGACTATATCCTTTAATAAAACATTCCATCAATCTTGAAACTAGGCGGGTCAAGTCAGAGTACAGGAAGGGAACCTATGGCACATAAGTTTGGTACTCTCTTAAGAAGGATTGTAAATCAGATTCAGTCAATTTAAAGAAAGCCAACTTAGATGGTAAAAGAGGATCATTAATGGCATCTTTTACAATTTTATAGCTTTTAGAACTTGGGGCTAATTTACCTTTTTCAAATACGCATACAAATACCTTTAATAATGGACTCCTGTTTAGAGTTTTCTCAGCAGCAAAAGAGTTTTCTAACCATCTTGCATAACAAAATTTCGTAGGAAAGGTAGTACTTTTAGTATATTCGATTACCAGTGGCGGCTTGTGACCCGTTTCAGTGGTGGGGCCCGAAAAAAAAAAATAGTCCCAATTAAAATCGCGAAAATATATATACTTATAGAACAACCTATCCACACGTGCACACAGCATACGTATTTAAAATTTCTCAAATGACAATTAATTCGAATTTACTATACAAATTTTGCTATTTTTACCTAGTTATGTTAAATTGAAAAGTTTATTACTAAACAAAAAGCCACATTTAAATATTCAATATTTATGTTCTTTATAGCTGCATGTTCATAATTTTTAGATGATTTATTTATTTTAAAATAAATATCAACATATATAAAAAATACATTTATACATCACTTTTCGTAAATCAAGAAAACAAAACAGAAAAATATCTGACTGCACTGCAAAAATACGATCACACACATAAAAAATTATTTCCTCCTAAGCGGAAAATTTCGCCAATAGCTACCGATTGCCGAAATTTCCCCGTACGGTCGTGTAGATCAGCGATGCGCAAACCGGGGAACGTGACCCCCGGAGGGGTCGCGAGAAAATTTTTGGGGGTCACCAAATTCAAAGAAATTCTAATTTATTTCAAAGAAATTAACACTCTCGTCACCGAATTATGAAAAATCAGAGAAAAAAAATCTGTCTAGCATTTAATGCATCTGAAATACTATTATAAATCATGCAAAAATATTTTTTTCTAATTTCGATTAATAATAGATATTTCTAATATTAATTTCTGCATTTTCGAAGCATTTTGTTATGCTAAAATTAATTTAAAAGGATGCACATATTAGGTAAAGGTTGAGGAATAAGAAAAAAAACTATACTTACCTTAAAAAGAAAAAAAAAATGGTAAAAAAGCAGCGTCAATATTTTCTTAATTTTTCTCCTGAAACAATAAAGCAAAAACTGTAAAAAATGATCTAAGTTGACTAATACTGCAATCTAGGCACGATTTATGCATCTAGTTAAGAGCCTCCTATACTTTCTACATGAATGAAGGATATTGATATCACTGAAAGAAAAAAATACAAAATTCAATTGTTTTCTCTCTAAATATTGCTATTTGAAGTAGCAGCCTCATATGAGGTTCAGGGTGACAAGAGGGTTAAAGTTTGGTGCGCTATTTTAAAAAGGCATTATTTCAATCGATGACGTCATGGTACTCTTTTAAAAACACCCTGTAAGAGCAAATCCCAGAAAGAATTTCAATGTAACTTCGTTGTCAATTAAACAAAATGCCTACTGTCTATCCAGGGGTCGCGACAAATTTTTACACAAAATAGGGGGTCGCAAATGAAAATAGTTTGCGCACCACTGGTGTAGATCACTGTGCGAGAGCCCGAAGATCTGGGCCCAGCAGGCAGTGCCAAATAAGCCGTTTGGAAGCCAAGTTAATTCTGCATCAGTATGGCTTTTGTGCTCAACACTGGCGTAGCCTGGATTTTGTTTCGGGAGGGGCACAAAGAGTTTTGTCAACTGAATAATTGTTTAATTAATATACTAATTATTAATTGTAATTAAAAATAGTTTAATTATTAATTAATCTTAAATTTAAAAACAAGATTATAGTTATTAATTACAATAAGTAATATTCTAATTATTAATTATAATTAAAAATAAGATTCTAATTATTAAATCTAAAAATTATTTAATTAGTAATTCCACAAAAATATCCTTAAATATATGTTTAAAGATGCTATTCAGTGTTAATTTCGCAAGTTAATTAATAATTCGTCAACATAATTATATCTGTATATAGATGCTTATGTACCGTTTTAGTCTGGCGAGTATCTCAACCAGATAAGATTTTTTTTTTTAATCCAGGCCTGTATCTGCTAATACAATAATATTATATTCTACAGTAAATATATCCAAAGAAAGATGCTGAAAAGAAAACCAAATGAGTGCTTTTTAAATCTCAATAAACGGCCGTAGTAAAAAATATTTCTATGTAAAATTTTCTTGCTCTAAACAGGAAATATATCAGTCTATCCCGGATTTTCAATCAGCTCATATGTAGGTGCACACAACTAATACATACAGGTTGATTCAAAATTAGAGTGACCAATTTTAAAAGCGTATAATTATTTATGGTAAATTTTAAAAGCTTTACCTCCAGTTTTATTTTAAAAATTAAACGTTTAATTACAAATAGAACTATTTTTATTAGTGGAAGTAAAGTATGGCTCCGAAATTAGATCCTCAAACCCGAAACGAAATTTTAAAGCTTTTGAAGGACAACATGGTGGACATGGTTGAAGGTAGACATGGTTGCTCAAATTCTGTTATAAATAAAGCATTTAAAATTCAGAAAAGACATTTTTCTAATGGATAATTATCTAAACTTCGAAAAGAAATAAAATTTGGTTGGCAATCAAAAGCTCCAGGGGGAAAGTGTGGAAGAAAGGAAGTCCTTGTTGAAAAAGAAGAAAAGATGCTGAAAAGACTTATCGTTGTAGCAAATCCTCTGCCTCAAAGAACTTTAGAAAATAAACTGCAGGTATCGCAATCGACAATTTGTCGTCAGATAAGGGAAATTGGCTATAAAAGTTGAAGAAGCTAGTCTGTCATCAAATATCTGCAAAGACTCTAGAAAAAGGAAGAAAAAGGTTCTTGGCCTCTGTATTTAATGTTACACAAAGGTAGATACAAAACATGGATATGGATAACTTCGGATGAAGCATTGTTTCATCTGTCATCCATAACTTGCAAAACGAAGATACAATATATTTCATGCGAACACCGTCGCAAAGACGCAGCTGTTTTGCAAATGGCAAGTTGGCCGTCAGGTGTTATGGTATGGATGGTAAGGTAATGTCTTCTAAGGGCTTAAAAAAGCCATTTTTTGTAGAAACAAAGACTAAAATTGATGCTAAATACTATCAGAATAAAGTATTGAAGCACATGATCAAAGAAAGTAAATGTCTTTAATCTCAAGGGAACTTTGCTTTTCACCAAGATTTTGCACCAAGTCCTACAGCAAAATCAACTATAAAATGGCTGAAAGATGAAAAGAAAATAAATTTCCTTCCTCCTGAGAAATGGCTACTATCATCCCCTGACTGTGGTCCTTGAGATTATTTTTTATCTGGATACTTAAAAAACAATTAAATAGGCGTAAAGTAAGAAAACTTCAAGGGTTTAAAAAAGCAATCAAAGAAGAAGTTGGAAAAATACTCTCAAAAATCTTTGAAAAAGCTCTTTAGGCTTAACCTAAACGTTTATGTAAAGTGTACTATGC
>JAWZYV010018261.1:0-29195 GCA_038373885.1 Cheiracanthium punctorium | reverse complement strand
AGCGCAGACGCACATCAAGCGCGCCTGTGGCGCCACCTCAAAGCGCTATTTAAGGCTTGGAGATTTCGACGGTTTCAAGTACAGCAATTGTGTTTTTCTTGCTTTTTTTTCAAAAAAACGATAAATTATGCCTCGTAGGAAACAACGATCATCTTTTGATCAAGTATCCGAGTTTGACAGAGGAAGGATAGTGGCATACCGAGATTGTGGGTTATCTTTCAGGGAAATCGGTCGTCGTATTGGACGAAACCAAACAACTGTGATGCGGATATGTGATCGTTGGGTGCAGGAGGGTACGACGGACAGACGTGATCGACCGCATCGACCTCAGTGCACCACGTCACGTGATGACAGGCAGATTGTACGCATGGCAGTGACGGACCGCTCAGTCACATCACGAACCATATCACAGCAGATTCAGTCTGTAACGCATCATCCAGTGTCTGCGCGTACCATTCGACGTCGTTTACAGCAGAATGGTCTGTCCGCAAGACGTCCGTTGCTTTGTCTACCTCTGACGCGGAACCACAGACGTCTCCGCCGCCAATGGTGCGATGAAAGAAGGATGTGGACGACAGAATGGAATGAAATTCTCTTTACTGACGAGTCACGCTTCTGTATGCAACACCACGACGGTTGGATTCGAGTCTGGAGACACCGTGGAGAGAGGATGCTGAACAGCTGCATTATGCACCGTCACACTGGTCCTGCACCGGGTATTATGGTATGGGGCGGTATCGGATATCTCTCTCGCACTCCTCTAGTACGCATTGCCGGTACTTTAACCAGCCAGCGCTACATCTCCGAGGTGTTGGAGCCAGTTGTCCTTTCTTACCTTCAGGGCTTGCCAACAGCCATATTTCAGCAGGATAATGCACGGCCACACGTGGCACGCATTGTCCAAGGGTTCTTCGTCAATCACCAGATTGAATTGCTTCCCTGGCCGGCGCGCTCTCCGGAAATCTGTCATCAAATTGAACAATTAGATTTGTGAAGGGGCTGTTTACCAATGGAAGAATTTTGGGAAAGGTCCGTTTTTAAGATAAAATATGTTGTAAAGGGTCCGTTAAGATTCATATTTCTCTTAAACAGACCCCTGATAAATATTATAAAGTACATTTCATGTTTGGAAAAACAATCTGTATTTTCTCTTAGGAACATTCATGATATATGTTTAGTTTGTCATGTAGTTTCTTATGTTGTTATGCCTAATTATGTCTGCTAATGTGTGAATTTAAGTAATCATTGGTATTATTCTATGCAGAAAAGTTAATTTCTAATGTCTTTTATAGTTTTATCATTTATTTATTTTTTTTCCATTGTTTCCAGAGTACCATTACAAGATTATTGAAGTATCAAGCATTTGAGGAAGTGTAAGTTTGCTGTTCAGAAAATGGAGAATTAATCACCCTAAATGTAAGAAATATTGAAATATTTTATTTTAATAGAGAATTCGTAGTAAGGACTTGGTAGATTAAAATTTATTTAAACTTAGTTTTTCAGTTATTCAGTTCTTATAATTTTACTTACATTTTAATGCTTGTTAGGCAATTCTTACATTTTTTAAGTTACGTTTAAATCCTTTTCTTCATGACACAATATTAAAATCAAATATTAAGTATTGGTTATTTCTTTCATGGTTTTGGATTATATGTTTGAACAGCTGCGGGGGAAAAAAAAGTCCCACTTTATTCGGGCGTCGTTCGACATACAGCAAAGTTACATATACCAATCATTTATGATTGACGTACACTTTAAGTTGCTATACATAAAAATTGCATAAGGGGCCGTCTCCATATTAAAAGCAATTATGAATAGCAACCTAGCCAAATTTTGATGGAAATAGATGCAAAAAGTGATTTTACAAGGCTGTGCAAAATTTCAAATTTTTACGTTCAGTATTTTAATTTATATTAAATAAAAAGTGTTATTTTCTTGAGTTAAGGGACCACATATAAATTTTTTAAGTGGAAATTTTTTGAAAATTACATAAAATAAATGTAAATTAAATTTTTTTGTGTGCAAAAACAGTAAAAGATAGCAGTATTAAAAAATATTGAATTTTGAAGCAAATAAAATAGAGGTTTTTACATTTTGATGGTGATTCTATAAAGCGTCTATTGTTGCGTCTGCTACCATATCCCACCAAATAAAATATTTTCCATCTATAGAATTAGATATGTAGTCTTCCAATGTTTAGTTAGAATGTATGTCTTCCAATACAACGTCCTATTTCTGAAAAACTAATTCAACATTCCAGGCACGAATTTGACCTTTTTTAATATTGGAAACATTAGGTCTTTGGACTTCCCCATACTTTATCAAACACTCAACAAACATTCAAAATCATGTTTTTCTGTCTAAATTTTCATCTGACTATAAATTAAAATACTGCCAAAAGTCATCAGAATATTGCACATTGCAGACAATAATATTAAAGTAAGAATGTGAATTAACAAAAACAGTGATAATATTGGGTTGGCAAAAAAATAATTGTGTTTTTTACATGAAATTCTAACAAATAAATTTTCAATCGTGAAATTATTCTTCAAGTTCGACCGTAGCTGAGTAACATTCAGGACTATAGTCAGAAGAGCAGAGAACAACCTCTCACTCCTGGCAACATTTCACCTGTCTACGAGAGCCTTCAAGAGAAATACTCAATAACAATTTCAAAATTAGAAATATTTTCAAAATCGTGTTCAGTCGTTTTGTAATTTTCCTTTAAATCATGTGTACGAACCAAGGAAGTTATGGACTCACGGGTCATTTGAACCACTGACTAAATATTCTGAATTCTACACCTCATATTCTTAGTACAAAAAACTTTAAGACTAGAAACAGTACTTTCCGTGAAAATAATATTTATTTCTTTTAACTCTCGCGAGCGAAATTAAAAAAAGGCGAAAAGTTCAGAACCTACAAATAGCATTTCTCAATTTGCAGAAAGTCCCTTAAAATCGAACAAAAAATGATTTGCAATATCTCCAGAAATTATCGTAGAAAATTGGTGAAAATTTATATTTAGGGTAATTTGAATGTTTTCTTTCGTTTAATATAGTCAAAGTAGTATGTTGCCATTGAAAAAAACAAAGTTGATGCAGAATTAAATATGAAGATGGACCCTTATGCAAATTAAATTACTAGAAAATTAAAATATACGTTATTTGCAAACGAATGGTATATATAACTTTGCAGTCCGACGAATAATGGCTTAATAAAGAGCAAGTGGGACTTTTTTTTCCCGCAGCTGTACATTTATAAAAGGCATTTTGTTTGAATGTTTGGTACTTGCATATTATCCTGGCGATCTGCCAAGGGGAAAGATTTTTTGCCAAGATAAATCCCTGACACATGAAATTATTGATGGTTTGGAATATGATTGGCAACAGTTTGCGAGCACATTTGATGAAAAAATAGTTTGGCTAGAATGACTGCTGGGATAATACGTAAGCACCGAATGTTCTCTTCATATTCTTGGTGTGCCAAGTACCAGAATTTTTTGCTAGAGTGTTTGGCTTTTCAAGCCTTTTTTGGGCCTCAGATATATATATATATTGTGACTTTAAGACTTGTTCGACAATTACAACTTTCTTCATAAGATCAATGTGCATTCCTTTCATTTCGATCAGGCTCACAATCCAAAGCATTTGATTTTAGATTAATGTATCTGAAGTTGTGCAGTTAGTTGTGAAATTTAAATTACATAAATGAATGTGTTGCGCTTATTACTTATTTAGATAAGTTTTGCAGCTGTATGTCATCAGTAGAAGTATTGATTGTTACAAAATTAAATATTGTCCCAAATTATAGTGTTATAGGATATCCGTGTAGAATATTTGGATAGGAATAGTTTATCTGATATGTATTTTGTTAGTTAGTTAGGACAAGCCTACACAAGGGACATCTATCTCGTTTTGCATTTCAAGAACTACATGTATCATCTTGCGGGAGTGCTTTTATTTTTTTGCAAAAAAGGTTTCTCTTGATGTCTAAATTTTTCTGTTTTGGAGTGTTCTTTTCATTCGATTTTTCTTTTATTTCTTTTTCTCTTGCTGTTTCCAAAAAAGTCTGATTTATTATAATTGCTGAATTTGTATAAATGTGTCATCGTATTTCAAAATTTGATATTGAAGATGAGCACTTTAATTGCTGAATTAGAATTTCTTCAAAGTTGGGATTGATTTCCGTGCTAGACGGGCTTGATACTTCATAAGCAATTGGAGATATAGTGACTCTTATCGGGAGTGACCATTTTTCGTTCCGCAAAAAATCAATCGTTAAGGTAGGTGGTAGCGCAAAAGAAAAATATAAGCATTGACTACCAAAAAAATATTGTTTGATTTGTTAATTATGAAATTGCATATAAATACATAAGAAATTACAGAAACATATTTTTGAAAATTAGAAATTTTGGATTTTGTTTCATTCTTTTTTCAGTCTCTCTCTCTACTTTATTTTCTCACAAAAGAGCATTTATTCTGATATTCTTCAGGTATTCTAAATTTGTAATAACAAAATTTCTTTGCTTTTTTTAAATTTTTGCTTTTTGGGTTTTCCGGCAACCAAAAGTAACTGCCAGCTTCCTACTGAATTTCATTTTTCATGTAATTTGATCGCATCGCTGCTCCAATGGTAAGGTAAAATTACTCATTTCTAAGACATTTCTTCTCCAGCCTAAAGTATTTGTACATGATGTGTATATGCACTTGCACATGTTGTCGATTTACAGTAGAGTAATTGTTTTGCAATGTGATTTTTGTTTTAGTTTGCCACCGGAAAATGCTAGAAATCTTTTTGAAAGGGAACAGGATTCTGTCGCTTATAGAGGGTTGTATGGTCTCTTCTAGAGAACTTTTTAACATTAAATAGATACGATAAAGGATCGGTTCCATAAAAAATGAGGCGTTGGAGCAGAGGGTCGCTTTATAGAAGTGGTCGTTCATAGAAGTTTCACTATACAGTTAAAGTTACAGCTAAAAATATAATATAATATTAAACAAAATTATAGCAGTTAAAGTAAATACTAATATTATTTAAGCAGAAATAAATAATATAACACCTAAAACAATCTCTGACAAAGAATTACCATGGTAAAGGGGGGGGGGGGGAGATAAACCAATATACTTAAAAAATGAATTTAAAAATAATGAAGAAAAAATGGGTATGAAAATAGGCATGAAAAAATAGGTATGTAGGTATGAAAAGTTTAGAGCATTTTCTATTTAAAAACAGCACCAACAAAATTGTTTTTTGAAAAATGTTTCACTGGTATGGATCTTTGAAAAAAATAATGATTTTCAGAGACAATCTTTTTTAAAGATGTTTTTATAGAAGTATAAAAAGTTTGGTTTTTTCCCTCTTGTTACCTGCACAGATACATAGTTTTTGAACTTGATATAAGAAAATAGAATGTATAAAAGGATGACTTAGCAGAGTTTTATTAGTTAGATTTTTGTAAAATCATTTTTAATGATGTAAAGTTATTTACCCCGAAAAGAGAGTGACCCAGAATTCCCCTATGTGAACCTACATTTATCAAAATAATGATCGAAGTAATAATTAATTATCCCAATAAAACCAACTTCCAATTCAACACTCCACTTGTGCGCCACCCACCGCAATACTTTCATCACATTAAGTCAAACAGCTTCGAATTTTAGTCAATGATGCAGCAGAAAAAAATACTCTGATCGGCCAAAATTTCGGTCGACTCGCATTTTTCCATTCGAAATGCAAAAAATTGGAGATCACCATAGTCAAGGCAACAAGAGAAAATCAGTCGAAAACTTGTTCGGCAAGGAAAGTTGCTCAGATTTCCTTTAGTGTGCTACCACTATAATAGTTACAATTAATCAAAAGCAGAGCAAATTAATAAAATCCACAGAAAAAAAAATTACATAACACTACAGTATTATCTTGTATATGTTCTATTCATTCCACATGATAATAAAACATTTGTCTAACTGCTTTCATTGCCTAACATTATTTTCTGTATATTACGTGTAATTAATGACTCCATATGGATGTTTATGCAATTTTTATTGTGTTTTTCTTGAATCAAGAAAATTATATACTTTTCAAATCCATTTTGACTACCTTTGGCATGACTTTTTAGTGTAGAGGAGAGTGTCTTCTTTAGACTTGGGACTGTTTTGGACTCATCAATTATTTTATTTGCTATTTTTTTAAAAATTGTATTTAAGGCCTCTCACATAGTAAGTGCCACATTGACGAGTAACTTAAGAGCAAAGAATTGCAAAGCAAATTAATTAAATAAATATAATAGTTTTTGATGCCTAAAAGTTATGTTAAAACCTTTTCTCAATGTAATAACTTAATGGTATTTTAACACACCTGAAGCCTATAATATTTAATGATAACTGTATTATTGGCATATACAGTGAAGCACCATTTTTACATTTTTCAAGGAACTAGTGGGGGGGGGGGGATGTATAAATGAGAAAAACATATAAACAAAATTCTCAAAAGTACATACATTTTTGTAATAACAAACAATAAAAAACCAGATTTAAATTAAAATACTGCTTATATTACTGCATGAACATAAAATACACAACAGTTATGTAATACAATATTTTATTCTGAATTTAATGTACAGCTCGTACTTGTATTCATATTCATTCCGCTTGTACAAAATATTTTGTTATTTTCGGCTGCATGGCTGTGTGGGAATGCATAAAAAAAAAGTTGATTGTACATAGCTAAAAGTGCCTGTTTAACATTATCATTTAAATCGCCAGATATTAGATATTCTTGCATAAAACTAAAACTTGTCAAAGCTTGTTGAAAATTTGCATCACACAGTTTTTCTCTGTTCATTTCTAAAAAATGCATAAATGAAGTTTTCAATTCGTAAAAATGTATAAATGAAATTATTTAATGTTGGACCATTCAGTAAAATGTATAAATGATAAAAAGTATAAATGGTGCTTCACTGTATTATGAAAAAAAAAAAAAATTGTCCTATGTTATGTTTACAGTTGAGCTTTACAATGGTGTAAGTGGAGGTTGATTCAGACATTCATTCTGAAGAAATTTCATTGCTCCAAACCTAAATTTACAATGAAACATGCATTCATCCTGAAATACAGTCGAGTCCCGATAATCCCAATTGCCCCCTGCAACTGATCGGAAATGAACACAGACTCAGATTACAGAAAACTCAGTTTATGCAGACTGCATTGTAAAATCGAAGAGAGAAAAATCACTTTTACGTTCAGTACATGCAGAAGCTCATCTATTCGCATACGAAAGTGTAAATAGGAAATATTTAATATTACTTATATTTAGGCTATTTATTTGTTATTTTGGAAAAGTACTGCTGTATGACGTAAAAGAGTACAAAATCATTTGTGTACAATGCAACTACAAAATTCTTGGATATTTTCTTTTTCCAATCTGCAAGACATTTCATAAATTCCAGAAACTGCTCTTGAAGTTCTTGAACTATGCAAAACTAAGAGGCTGTATAAAAAGTCTTAATTCATACATGGCTTTTGTCGCAGACTTCAATTTTTTATCTGTTCAACGACTATTATTCTATTCCTATTCAATTTGAACTTTTTTACTGTATTTCCTGCTTGGCATAACCTATTATCACCCAGTGATCTATTTTAAGACGGTAGCAAAAATATTTAAACTTTCATTTTTTTACCGATCTTCATTTTTCAAATACAGAATTTACTGATTATATACAAAATTAAAATTAATGAATTCTAGTTGAGCAACAACATACTTCTGTTGTATGCATGAGAAGTATATTTACAAAACTACTGAAAACAAATCTGGTATTAAGTCACGTTCTATCAATTTTATGCTTGATTCTGGACTCCGCATACACAGTAAAAAAATTTGGAAACGATACATGCTTATAGCAGAAAGATTTCCGAAAGTATAGTGTAACCTACCGATGCTTTACTCAAACTCACGATTTCGGAAACATAACCCTCATTTCGGAGTAAAATATTTACGGAAAGGAAATCTTCATTTGGGACTTAACGCGCATGCGCCAAGTGCCAAGAGACAGAGGGAAGAGTGAATGCGTCTTATCAAGGGCTTGCGCTGTTGCTCACATTTTAGAATTTTTCAAAAGAGTATAGTCGCATTAGTTATTATTTTAAAGATTGTGTGATTCTTAATTTGATCTTAAGGATGAAATAAATTTGAAAACGATATGGTAATTAATTAAATAATAATAGTAATGTCAAAATATTTAATTATTTATTTAGATGAATGAATTCTTTTAATAAATCAGTAAATTCTAGTAATTAGTAATAACAAATTTGTTTAATAAAACTTGATCATTGAATTAAAACAGTAAAATAATAAATTGGACTAATGAAGACAAATAATCATATTAATTAACAGTATATAATAACAATTATTATTTTAAATTACTGAAAGGCTTACATAATTTAGCTTAACATAAGGATGTAACGATGTTTGAAAATGATATGTCGATTTATTTTTTAATAATAACTAGCTGCGTGCCCGTTCTCCGCACGGCAGGGAACGAAAATATTTCTTACATGTATAATTCGAATTGATTCCAATGGTTTGGAATCTAAAAATAAACAAAATGACTTGACTCTTGGCGTAAAACTACTCATTAGTTATTCGTAAAGTTAGTATAAGTACTGAGCTGTGACCATTGTTAATATCATGACGGAAAAAACTGTGTCGGTGTCATTCACGATCACTAAAGAAAAAAGCGTTACGGTTTGCAGTGAAAATTCCTAATTTTCAAAATGTCTCATTTCTGCATCATACTCTTTTTTAGATTTAAGTTATGCCATTAATACCTTAGATACTACATGATGTGGAGAACCGTTTTATTTTATAATTAAATAGTTGTGTACCCGCTCTTCGCAAAGCAAGAGGAGAAAATTTTCCTAAAATGTGACCATAACTACTTGTGACAAAACAGAATCTCCAAGAAAAAAAAAGTTCAGATACTGTGTTTTCTGTGGAAACTACCGTGGGATATATTAACGCGACTTAAAATTATTTAATGTTTAGTTAGCTGTGATGTAAGACGGCTGTTGGAAAACGAATAGAAACGAATAGTTTCACGAAGTATTTATTAATGCAGTATATTGTGCTTTGATCAATATTGCCCTAGCATATCTACTAACTATTACTTATACTTTCTTTTACTGATACCAATATATTTTCGTTTTTCCATCTTTAATGCTTAATTTAAAGAAACGGTTTAGATATTTGCTACGAATGTAGTCTTTTATTGTTTGGCGATTCTTTGCAATTTACGCATTAGCATAAACGATAATCGTTTCACTTTATCGTTGCCATTAAAACAGCTTTCCATACATTTTTATGCACAATTCTTGTCAGATTGACGTATTTAGCTCCGCAAAATATTTCTTGCAATTCGAAAATGTGTCCCGTTTAAAAACTCAATCGAAAATAATGCTGGGTAATTCATTGTCTAAAAAAACAGCATTCATTTCTTTTTCTGGCAACGTAATATAAAACATGGAATTATTTCGTAGGTGCGTGTGACTCCATTATTCTGATTGAGTTTCGAAAGGGGTTTTAAACTCGTTACACGAAAATGATGTAGATTTCGCATGCGAAAATTCAGTTATTTTAAAGTAATTTTATTTATTTTTTTCAACTGGCAATTTTATTCATTGTTACTGTTCCCAAGACAACCATAGCGGAGGATATCATACCGAAATCTTGAAGCAGCTTTTTTTGAAATAAAAATCCTTCTTTACATAAAAATTCGTAAAAAATCTCCTAATTTATATTTTTCCTCCGTTCTTCTTTTAAAAGTGGGCGAATTGTATGCTCCGTCTTTAGCCACAATATAAAAAAGTTATGACGGATAGAATTAAAGATGCAACGGTTTTAAAATTATTTTACGCAAACTTCGTCAAAAGAGAAATTATTTTTAAAAATTCCCCAAAAATCGGCAAAATATGTTACATAGTCAAAACAAACTGTTTTCAAAAGAAAATTTTCTCCTCTGTCCGATGATGCAAACATCGTTTTACTGCGAGTGCAATGACCGGTGTTATTACGTATTATGCAAGAAAAATTGCTAAAAATCAGACAAAACATAAAATAAAACCTTTTCTAATTCGAATTTCGAAAAAATCGCTCCGAGGCGTGTTAGGATCTATCCTAGTGAAGCCGTATGCAAAATTCGGTAGGTCTGCGACCAACCGTCTCGTCGCAATGCGATCGAGCGACAGGCGCAAAAAGATTGGTGGTCACAAACCTACCTACAAACCTAGCTACATACAATGTTTACTCTCGGATTTTATTATATATAAGATAATAATGCTAAAATATTTAATTATTTATGATTCATTCGTACCGTTTAGTTACGTTAATTAACAATGATTAATTATCATTTGTTTCAGTGGCGTACACAGAAAATTAAAAAGGGGTTAGGTTCTCGAAGGTTTTATATCCAAATAGACAATTTAATAGATAAACATGCCACTTCAAAGACATTATTATCAATAAATAATTAATTAATCTCCATTTCGCTTTCAAACATCATTGGCATTAAGTTAAATAAAATGAATTGCTTTCTTTTTTGCCTTAGACCCACCAGTGGCAGAGTGCAAAGCGCTCTGAACTGGAACACGGAAGGTAAATGGTTCAAATCCAGGTCGCGGATCTGAAAACCTAACCGTTCGGAATTTTTCGTGGTTTCCTCCAAAACTTAGCGTGTTGTATTAAAATCGCATAATTATTTTTACCCATATCCTTTTTAGAATGTAATTTAACCTGAAAATACAGATAATAGTTAGGATTAATGTTTTATGAGTCCAAATTTATTATTTTTATAATAGTATGTTACTTAGAAACGACAACTATTAAGTACCTTATGAATGTATTCAGTTTAATACTAAAAGGGCTAAATTTTAGGATTATTAGTAACGGTTACTGATTTATTTAAAAAAAATATTTTCACATTAGCAAATCCTAGGAAAAGAAATCACTTAATGAAAAATACTATACTGTGAAACTTTGTCAAATAAATACTACTATCACTTTCACTAGCAAGGCACAAAAAGGAAAGAACTCAATTCATATCACAAAGGGGTAACAGGTGGATTCAAGTGAAAATTACACAGAAACTTGGAGCCAGGCCGGATACGCCCACCGGGACCCCCGGGAATTTTTCCGATGGGCCGGTCACTTTAATATATAGAATAATATATATCGAGGGCATAGCCAGAGCTGGGATCCCCCCTCCCCCCTTGAAATGGGACCATTTCTGTATCTTACAATTTGATAGCATTCGCGTTTAGATTTTTAAAGTATTTTTCTTTAACTGAATATATTACATTCGTATGCACTAACTGTTTCTCATTGGAATATTTTCTCCCTACCTCTTAAAAATTTTATTTAACCGTTGTTTAAAATATGTTGGATTTAAAAAAATATACTTGCTTGTTGTTGTTGACTTATTTTAATGTCTCAAAATTTGACTTCATTTTAAGTAAATTAACTTTTAAAATTCTTTGACCGTTTCAAAAGAGGTGCCGTAAAATGAACCATTTCCTTAAATTTTCAAAATACAAATAGATTCAATAGAGCAACAAAAATAAACTTAAAATGGCTTAGTGATCGTATAGATTTAAAAGCTGTACAAAACCGTTGGTGTTATATCTAAATTCCTGCAAAAACCCTATGAAGTTCGAGTGAAAAAGAAAATGCACACAAAAACACTCTAAAGTTGTGGAAACAATTTTTTTATTAACATTAAAAAACTATATTAGATTAAAACTCCTGAAACAACATCATTTGCAACTTAACAATGTATTTACAAGCAATCTTAAAAATTTACAACCTTTTTTCTTCTGCCCAAGGTTTCCACAATTAGGAATAAATCTCGATTATAATGTACTAACATAACATTTAGCTTAACAAATTTTACTACATTACAATTATCTTCCAACATAAAACTTATTGTTGAACATACTAAAACAATTTACATGAGGCACTCTAGAACCTAACTTCTAATCTTTAAACATCTATTTCATTTAATCCCAAAACTACAAAATTTTATTATGATTGATCTTTATATACTCTATATTAATCAAATTAAACAATATTACCAGAAAATATCCCATATTAATGCCTCTTATTACCCTTAAAAATTTAGCTTACATTTCCGGCTTACACCTACATGTCACACTAAAAAAAATTGGCGTGGCTGACAAAAAAAACTATTAGTTAAAGGAAGCATGCATAAAAAAAAACTTATCCATGGATTAGATATGGGAGGGCCCTCCTAGGAACTTCCTTTCACTCAAGTCTCATTGTCCACCATCGTTCCAAAGACGCCGTCCATCGGCACCATCGCTCCACTCATCTATCAGGAAGAAGACAGCGAGCCGCATGAGAAGTCGAGAGAACAAAAAAACGAATCAGGAGAGCGAGACGCCACCGCTGGCTCTGATATTTATAGCAATCCTCATACTCTCGTACTCAGACTTCGATTGCTGCAGCGAAATGTTGGCCATTGAGTTGATGTTTAAGTCAGCACTCTTTATTGACTTCGTAATTACGGCCTCTAAAAATTACTTTGTAAATAACGATGTGTATATTTTAGTAAACGAATATTCTTTGCACTTCCACTTGAATTTAATAACTCCTTATAAATTATTTGCAAGATGTAAAACACATCGTGAACGGCCGTAAAAATTCTTGTTCCTTGAATCTGGCAACGTCAAAGACGCGGGAACGCATGTATCTGCCGGGATCGTACTGACTCCAAAAGAAATTGGCTACCCAGTAGTGATTGTTGTAAATCAAAAGAAAATTAGTAAAAAATTAGAATTGTTAAAATTTATTAATGTTAATATATTAATTAAGGGAACTAGAAGATCGTTATACAAAAAAAAATTTTTGTCAGCCACAAAAAAAAATTGTCAGCCACCAAAAAAAACACAAAAAATACAAATGTAAAATTCATTATCAAAATCATTAAGGCAGTTTTCAACATATGTGCAACCCATTATGAAAGAAACTGTATCAGGTATTTCACTTAGAAAAATATGTATCTGTCATTTAGCGCGCAATTAATGACAAGCACATGGATCTCTAAATTACAAATCCAACTGACACAAAACCCCCCACAATGTCCTCACATACCCCAAAAACTTAATTTCTCTGGGTAAAATTAACCTAAATAAAACTTTCTTTAATTATTTTCATTTTTCAAAAAAGAACTTTTTAAATACAATAAAAACCCGTTAATTTTCCACTTAGTCCAAATGTTATTTATTCCCTACGACATAACAAATACCTTCCCCTTACGGAAAAAAAATTGTAAAACAATTTTTTTTTTTTTTTTTTTGTGTACCTTTGCAAATGGCATAACACATCATAATCACAAAACAACATTATCGATACTGATCATATAACATGTATCATTCTCAAACACCATACAAAAATCAACAGTTACTACAAAGTGTGTTGTTGATAATAATTTTCCTTGGCCTCGACACATCATGAAGAAAAAAAAAATATACATATATAAAACACTATATCACACCTTGACTAGCACTTCATTTATAATTTCAAAAACAATACGTGACAAAGATACAACATCTCACTCGGTGAATTGTGAAGACTTTAGTGCAGATAAGTCCATTGTTTAGAAGGAGTCTTATGTTTTATGAAGATGGTAAAACAAAACGTCCCTAATTGTCCCATTTCATTCTATATGTAACCATAACTCCTTATTCAAGCTTGTCATCACACTGGAGATTCACCAGAAAGTCCACACTTTCATCTGCAGCTGTCAGTGTAGTCTGATGTCCAGTCTTCACTTAACTCACACTTTTTTTTTTTTTTTTGTTAAATATTGACCATACACAGTAAAACATTTTAACACATAAATAACGAAATATTACTTTACAAAACCTTGAGCATTACGTGGACGTAAATTATACCCCCCTTTTGGTTGTGGAGTAGAGATAACTTGTGTACTAGAGTCTGACAGACCATCGTTACCAACATTACCTTGCTCATTCTCTGTTGAGTGTTCAGAATTACTCTGATCAGAGCTGGACACAGTATCACTGTTTTGGCTATCTACTGGTGACCTGACCTCCTCTATTACGACCTGCGAGTCATTATTGGGATCTACTGTACTTGTGTGTTCATATCTCCTACGCCTACAACAAGGTAAAAATTGATAATTGAGGGGATCTATGTCTTGCTCTACATCCTCTAAAACAGGCTCATCATTCGCCTCCTCAGGTTTATTTAACTCAGGCATGGAAGGAAATACTATTCTTTCAGTGAGTTTAGTTAACCTGTCTACATGAACCAATTGTTGATCATTGGGATTGTTTACATGTACGACTATATAATTTACATTACTTGTTTTCTCCTTAACTCTATAAATCCCTTTGTTCACTACTGTGAATTTCTTAGATTGCCCAACTTTCAGCTGAGGTGTGTACAACAAGACTAGATCTCCTACAACTATTTTCTTGTCCTTACAGTGTTTCTCTCTATATTTCTCTTGGGTTTCAGCCGCCTTTATTAAATTATCTTTGACTATTTTAAATGTCTTTTGTAATCTGACCTCTATGTCCTCACTTAAATCTCGTGTGTCTGCCTATGACCTGAAGGTGGGTTTAACAATCAAATCCACTGGTAGAGTTATATCTCTTCCATAAATCAAATGAGCAGGAGTGTCTTTTAATGCTGAGTGTATAGCTGTTCTATGTGCCAATAAGGCAAAATGTAAATGCTTATCCCAATCATGGCCCGTTTTATCTACTAAAAATTTTAACGAATTGATAATTGTGGCATTGACTTTCTCGACCACGCCATCCGAACTTGGGTGATAACTCGTTGTGAAATGTTTTCGAATTTTAAGTTTATCATAGACCTTAAGAATAGCTTCAGACAAAAAGGAACTACCTCTATCAGTTATGAGATGTTCAGGTATGCCATGTTGGCATATAAATTTTTCAAAGATAAAAGTTATTGTATGGGTTTGTAAGTCTGTTACAGGGTAAGCTTCTACCCAACGTGTAAAATAATCACTTATAACAATAATATGTCTGTGTCCTGCCTCAGTGATTGGAAGAGGTCCAACTGCATCCATTCCTATCTGTTGAAAAGGTCTACTGGTAACTTCTATTCTTTGTAATGGCGCCTTTTGGTTTTTCTTAAATCCCTTTCTTTCCTGACACGGTATGCAAGACTTTACATAGTTTAAAACATGTTTATATAGTCCCCACCAAAAATATTTGTCTTTTATTCGTAGTAAAGTTCTTTTGAAACCAGGGTGTGCAACCGTGGGAGAATCGTGAGCTAAAGTTAAAATCTCTGAAATTAATGTCTTAGGTATAACCAACTTTTCTGGGTGATTCTGTCTATCATTAGAATTGTGTTTTAAGCAATAAAGTAAATTGTTTTTCTTAAAAAAGGTCATCTCATTAATTCTAAGTTCTACATTATCTTCATTTAACTGATTTAGTATTTCAGCACATTTACTGTCATTTTCTTGTAATGTTTTAACCCTGTCTGTTGAAAGAGATTCAGTGTGGACTTGTTCGACAACATTGATAGCATTTACAGGTCTCGACAACACATCAGCAGGAACATTTTGCCTACCTGGTATATGTTTTATCTCATAATTATATCCCTGTAAACTTAACGCCCATCTTGTGACTCGACCACCATCTTTTAGTTTAAGTGCATATTCCAAAGATTTTTGATCACACCACAAAATGAATTTCTTACCCCCATACAAATAATTTCTAAAATGATTGATGCCCCACACCACAGCTAATGCCTCTCTTTCGTATACACTATATCTAGTTTCAGCATCATTTAGACGTCTACTGGCATATCCTACAGGGTGTAAACAACCATCCTCCCCTTTTTGGCTTAAAACTGCTCCTATTGCAACACCTGAAGCATCAGTGTTTAGGGTAAATTCCCTGTTCATGTTTGGAATAATTAAGCATGGATAAGATATTAATTTCTCCTTTAATGTATCAAAAGCAATTTGTTCATTATCCCCCCAGTTAAATTTTACTGATCCCTTAGTTAATTGTGTTAAAGGTAAGGCTATTTCAGCAAAGTTATGAATAAATTTTCTGTAAAAATTGCATAGACCCAAAAACGAACGTACATTCTTCTTAGTCTTAGGTACTGGAAAGTCTTTAACAGCATCAATATTACGTGTATCGGGAAATATTTTTCCATTTGTTACTTGGAAACCCAAATACGAAATCTTGTCTTTAATTAATTGGCATTTTCCTGGATTTATTTTGAGGTTGTGTTTTCCTAACCTAGTGAAGACTACATCTAACTTTTCAAGATGTTCCTCAAAAGTTGTTGAAGAAATAATTAAGTCGTCTAAGTAAGTATTTATGTTCCAATTGTTTAACCCAGCCAAAACAATATTAAGTAATCTTTGAAAAGAAGACGCAGCATTTTTGAGTCCCTGAGGTAGACGATTAAAATGAAATAAACCAAATTCTGTCGTGAAAGCAGTCTTATGTCTATCTTGTGGATCGAGCTCCATTTGCCAATACCCCGAGCAAAGATCAAGAGATGAGAAAAACTTTGCTCCTTCTAAGGAATCTAACAATTCGGAAATCAAAGGCAAAGGGTAAGGTAAAGGCATCGTTTTCAAATTCAGCTTCCTATAGTCACAAACTAATCGGTAAGTATTATTTTTCTTCTTTACTAAAATAACAGGTGCTGCATAAGGAGAGTCGCTTATTGATATTATTCCTGCATCTAATAACTGGTCTAACTGAGCTTTTAATTCTTCCCTTAAAGCATAAGGAGCCCTATATGGTCTTTGTCTAACGGGTAACTCATCGGTGAGATAAATTCTGTGTTTCAAAGTTTTGCACCCTGTCAGCTGCGACACAGATTCGGCAAAAACTGACTTATGTTTATCCAGTATTGACATTAATTTAATCTTTTTCTCCTCATCTAAATGATCTAATTGAAATTTCCCCCCATATAAATCAAAATCATCCTCCAACGTCCTAACTTCCCCAACATTTACATGAGTGGCCTCCGATTGTACAACTTCAACAGGTTCAATTTGAACAATATTAGTGTTTTTATTTATATGGATTTTACAGTTAGAAAAATTTGCTACTTTGACAAAAAAACTGTTGTTACTATTATTGTCATTGATCGAGTGAGATATGGTCCAATCACTATTTAAGGAATGTGTAGATGGTGAAATTAATACATGAGGAGTGTTTTGAAAATTTGCTTTTACTTTAACTTCGATTATCTGCTCGCTTAAAGGAGGGATTATATGTTTCTTTACACTATAACCAAAAACAAACTCTTTTTCTGTACAAATACAATTAACTCCATTACCCACTGTACTATTGTCCCAAAAAATATCCCCTTTCTCGTGTATTAATTTTGAATGTGGAATATCTATGATTAGGTTATTGTCTTTTAAGAATTGCATGCCCAAAATAATATCATAGTTTACATAAGTAGTAGGAGCAATATAAAAATCTGAATGTATTGACAAATTTCCCACTTTTAAATCCACCTTAATTATGTCATTTAAAAACATATCGTTGAGTGTTATGCCTACTACTCTTAAAGCACAAGATTCCCTATCCAAAATTAAATTCTCTCTGATCAATCTTTCCGTAGTCTCTTTCTTCATCAAATTAATCGAAGCTCCCGTATCAATTAAAGCTCTGAGTTTGATTTCCCCTACTTTACAGATTATTATGGGCAGCTTGTCTTTGTTGTTGTGGGTAGCGTTGATTTGCATGCACTCATGGGGTCGAGTCAAAGACGGTCGTGCACCTCCGCTTTGCCCCTTCTTTAGTTTAAATTATCCCTCCTATTATTTCTAAAACCTTGCGATCTGTTCTGCCTCTGATTTCCCCTTTCCCTACAAAATCGGCTTATGTGTCCGGGCTTTCCACAAAAATAACAAATTATGTGTTGTTGTTGTGTCCTCGTGGTTGGCTTATGTGCTACAGCCTCCTGTAATTTTGTCATGTCCTGCTCTAATTTTTGAATTTTTTTGTCGTTTTCTAGAGAGGTAGCCTGTAGTAGATGTTTAATTTCTTGCAAATCTCTCTCTATCGGTGTGACCTGTGAGCTCACCGCTCCAAAGTTAATAGTGGCTGAACTCTGTTCTAGACTAGCGCATTCCTCCTCCTTAAGCACTAACTGCCAAATGTCTTCAAATTTTTCGTGTTTCTGTGACATGACAAATCTCCTAACTGATGGCTGTAGCCCAGCCAAAGCCTGTGAGACAAGCATTTTCTCCCTGCTAGTCTCATCCTCAAAACATCTATGCGCCAAACCTTGTAGTCGTGATAAAAAACGTTCGAGGGGCCTCCATGTTACTTTGTGTACACGTGGTAAATTGAAGGAGATAATTTGTGGAGCCTGTTTTTGTGAATCTGTCTTTTAGTGTTTTCTTGAAAGTCTCTAACTTGGCATCATTTAACTGAGGCTGGGATCTAACAAATCTAGCAGCCTCCCCTACTAATTTCGTTTTAGTTACAAATAACATGTGGTCTTCGGACCATCCCGCGAATTTTGCTACCTCCGAAATTTTATCTAAAAAGTCATTTATTTGCAGGTCTGGGTTTTCACCACTGAATGGTGGAACTAATGATAAAAACTCCCCAAAGTGTGGGATTTCTTGCCCAGGCATTGTTACAACAAATGGATATAATTTAGGTGGGCTTAAATCTAAATTCCTGTCACTACCTTGTGACATAAATACTATCACAATATAATATATGTATAATACTGTTAAAATCTAATTTCAAAACACTTATAAAGATACAATAAAACTTTTTTTTTTGTTATGTTGTGCTCTGCCATTTACTAATCTACCCAGAGAAATTAACAAACAACAGTATAACTACTCCCAATCAAATCATCATAACACAATATATACCTCAGAGTGCATTCTCTCTTTCACTATTTAAAAGGACGCACGGCACCATTGTTGGATTTAAAAAAAATACTTGCTTGTTGTTGTTGACTTATTTTAATGTCTCAAAATTTGACTTCATTTTAAGTAAATTAACTTTTAAAATTCTTTGACCGTTTCAAAAGAGGTGCCGTAAAATGAACCATTTCCTTAAATTTTCAAAATACAAATAGATTCAATAGAGCAACAAAAATAAACTTAAAATGGCTTAGTGATCGTATAGATTTAAAAGCTGTACAAAACCGTTGGTGTTATATCTAAATTTCTGCAAAAACCCTATGAAGTTCGAGTGAAAAAGAAAATGCACACAAAAACACTCTAAAATTGTGGAAACAATTCTTTTATTAACATTAAAAAACTATATTAGATTAAAACTCCTGAAACAACATCATTTGCAACTTAACAATGTATTTACAAGCAATCTTAAAAATTTACAACCTTTTTTCTTCTGCCCAAGGTTTCCACAATTAGGAATAAATCTCGATTATAATGTACTAACATAACATTTATCTTCCAACATAAAACTTATTGTTGAACATACTAAAACAATTTACATGAGGCACTCTAGAACCTAACTTCTAATCTTTAAACATCTATTTCATTTAATCCCAAAACTACAAAATTTTATTATGATTGATCTTTATATACTCTATATTAATCAAATTAAACAATATTACCAGAAAATATCCCATATTAATGCCTCTTATTACCCTTAAAAATTTAGCTTACATTTCCGGCTTAGACCCACATGTCACACTAAAAAAAATTGGCGTGGCTGACAAAAAAAACTATTAGTTAAAGGAAGCATGCATAAAAAAAAACTTATCCATGGATTAGATATGGGAGGGCCCTCCTAGGAACTTCCTTTCACTCAAGTCTCATTGTCCACCATCGTTCCAAAGACGCCGTCCATCGGCACCATCGCTCCACTCATCTATCAGGAAGAAGACAGCGAGCCGCATGAGAAGTCGAGAGAACAAAAAACGAATCAGGAGAGCGAGACGCCACCGCTGGCTCTGATATTTATAGCAATCCTCATACTCTCGTACTCAGACTTCGATTGCTGCAGCGAAATGTTGGCCATTGAGTTGATGTTTAAGTCAGCACTCTTTATTGACTTCGTAATTACGGCCTCTAAAAATTACTTTGTAAATAACGATGTGTATATTTTAGTAAACGAATATTCTTTGCACTTCCACTTGAATTTAATAACTCCTTATAAATTATTTGCAAGATGTAAAACACATCGTGAACGGCCGTAAAAATTCTTGTTCCTTGAATCTGGCAACGTCAAAGACGCGGGAACGCATGTATCTGCCGGGATCGTACTGACTCCAAAAGAAAATGGCTACCCAGTAGTGATTGTTGTAAATCAAAAGAAAATTAGTAAAAAATTAGAATTGTTAAAATTTATTAATGTTAATATATTAATTAAGGGAACTAGAAGATCGTTATACAAAAAAAAATTTTGTCAGCCACAAAAAAAAAATTGTCAGCCACCAAAAAAAAACACAAAAAATACAAATGTAAAATTCATTATCAAAATCATTAAGGCAGTTTTCAACATATGTGCAACCCATTATGAAAGAAACTGTATCAGGTATTTCACTTAGAAAAATATGTATCTGTCATTTAGCGCGCAATTAATGACAAGCACATGGATCTCTAAATTACAAATCCAACTGACACAAAACCCCCCACAATGTCCTCACATACCCCAAAAACTTAATTTCTCTGGGTAAAATTAACCTAAATAAAACTTTCTTTAATTATTTTCATTTTTCAAAAAAGAACTTTTTAAATACAATAAAAACCCGTTAATTTTCCACTTAGTCCAAATGTTATTTATTCCCTACGACATAACAAATATGTTAGGTTTTTCTGAAATCGCAATGAATATAACTGACCGAATAAATACCTAATTAAGCTTTTGTAATTAAATAATAATCATTAATGCTTGCTGCTTGCTATTAACTGAAGAATGAGAGAGAGAAAAAAAAACTGTTAAACGGAATTTCAAGAACGATTATTGCAATATTTTTCACACTTTCGATTTTTATTATATAGGTGATTTGTTACTTGATCCTCGAAAAGCATGACTGATTAGCCACCATAGGTTTGAGGGGGCAGTGACGGATCCAGAGAAAACTAAAGCATTATTCAACTAAAGCATTATGAACTAAAGCATTTCCTCTATGAATTAACATTCATAAAGGAAACTTTATGAATCCCAGTTTGCTGTTTTATATTTGAGACAAATTAAACAAATCCTGAAATTGAATCTATGAATTTTTCTTTAAGGATTGGCAACGTTAAATTGGCTATTTGAATCGAAACTAAACTGGCTTCTAGAACATGAACCAAAACTAAACTGGCTTCTAGAACATGAACCGTAACTTTTCTTAGACGAACGCGAATCGAAATTTAATTTGTGGTTGGCCATTTGGGCGTTGAGGGTGCTTGCTTTTGCGATATTCAATTACTATAATTGAAATTATTTTTCTATATCTATTGATCAGATTGACGTTAGTTAATTATTAATTGTAATTATTTATATGTATTAGCAATAATAAAAGCTACGGATTTTTGTTCTATGGGATTTCGAATTACTCCTTTTTTTTACCTGCAGTAAGTATCTATCTTCTACAAATTCAGATAAATTTTTGTCAAATTAATATAAACCCTATTTTATTTAACTTATAACTAAACCTTTGTAAATATAATAATGACTTGCTAATAACGAAAATTCTGTAACGTATGGACGAATAATGAATTTCTAATTTTTATTTTTACTGCAAAAAGAATATTTTTTAACTATAATGAAGTCAAATAACTCCTTACAATTAAATATGCAAAATTCTATGTTTTCAAAATTTCAAAAATAAATAAAAAACCAAACATGCCGTCAAAATTACAAAGTTTAGTAAGAATTTATTAGATTTGGATGCCCGTGTTTAAATTTTGTTCTCAAATAGTTTAGTGAACAAAACAGAAATTCGTAACATTTGCTTTATATCTAGAGTAGGTTTAATTTTTATCGTTAAAATTTTATAATATTAGATGATGTTATTCAGCCACTGCTTATCAAAATGGGAAATATATTTGCGTCATTCCAAAATTAAAAAGGTAGGTGTGTTTTTACTGTGTCTCCAGTGTTACTCTTGATTTTTACTGATAATTAATCATAATTTTAATTTTTCATTTTTTAAATTATAAGTATCACTGAAGTGAAATAATCCGTGTAACTTAAATTCTATTTCTATACAAATATAAACGCAAGACAAATGTTTTTAATTCATTTTGTTCTTCATGTTTAATTAAAATTTAAATAGAAGTGTGCTGCTGATTTTTAATTTCTATTCACCAATAAGCATTCAATCATTTCAAAAGTATTTTGGACTTATTTCAGTTCACTTTATTTATTTAATTTTTTTTCAAAAGGGTGCTTTAATTTTGGAACGATCCATTTATTCTTTACTAATTATGATTATTTTTCTTTTATGTTTATTATCATGGGCGCCAGGGTGTAAATGATTTAAATCGGTGATTTTAATCACAAATTCAATCAGTTGATTTTTTTTTAAATCACTGATTTAAATCAAGAATACACAACCTATGGCTCACGAGCCATTATTGGCTCGACACCTGTTCCGTTCATCCACTAGCCCAGTTGCATATGTTGAAAAACATGAACCAAAATCATTAAATTTAATTTTTAAGAAAATGAGTTAATTGTGAAACTTAATAAAGATTCGCTTTTCTGTATCACTTCTTAACAGGCAGAATTTTTTGGAACAAAATTATTTTATTTGCATAATTAAGAAATATTTTATTTACAGACTTACATTATCAATAATTAGATATTTACCAGTTTTCTATTCTCTTTCTATTAAGTAACTGAACTTATTTAATTATTAGTCTAATTGTTTTTGAAAAATATGACTGTATTTTTTGAGAAATCTTATTTTAAAAGTAAATCGGATTTAAATAAAAAAATAATTTTTTTTAATACAATCATGATTTTTTTTTACACCCTGATGGGCACAAATAAAGGGGGGCTTTCTCCCCCTTATTTTGAACCTGAAGATGTAGTATATTGTGTTACGATGATGTAAACAAATGTGCGTATTGAAGCGAAATAAAAACTCAACTTGTTACAAGGGTGAAAATTCCCCCCCCCCTCAAATATTTATACTGTATATGTGGACGCCCATGCCTTATAATCAATAATAAAGGCTACTGATTATTGTTAAAATCTGAATTTTCACTAATTAAGAAATTAAAAATTTATTTTTCTCTCGTTTTTTTTGATTTTAACTCCATTTAGGAAATAATTTTTTTTCAAACTGTAGTTTTAAAATTATAAGTTTAATCTAATTTTAAATTTGTGTTCTAATTATTTAAAGCAATACAACTAATAACAATAGAAAAATGTCAATATTTAAATTTATTCTCTGCTAGAAACAAGAAAATGGTCAAAAACACACTGTTTTTACCAGTATAATCTCAAAAATCAGTTTTTGATACAGTCCAACCCTCTTCAAAGTGCATAAAAAAACTTTATGAAAATATTGAGCAAATTTTCTACTTCTGTTTAGATTTTGTGATGTCACAGTGTAGGAAATTACGAATGCACATTTTAACCGTTCTGTTTTTCACATTCATGTCGATGAGGCGTTATTCCATATTTAATCCATAACGCTCTACAACTTTGCAATCCACTTTTTTCCCCTATATTGAACCGTTTTCGAGATACAAAAGCTAACACTGGCAGTTTTCCCCCGGGTGGCACTGTGAGTGGTCAATTCGGTAGTGCATATCCAATTTACTATCCCTAGACACCACGTTTATGAAAATAGCTGCAGCCGTTATGAAATTAAGAGGGTGACCAGGGACTTTAGTGGGCATACTGTATGCAGTAGAGCAGTATTAGCATAAATGTTTATTGGTTATTTCTATAATCAAGGTCACTATAACAGAGTTCAGCAGTATTTATATTCTCAGCACCCTGTGAACTAAAATCCTGGGTGCGCCACTGCCATATAATACCACATTTCATTTCATTTCTTGCAAAGCCCTTCATACTTAATCTTTTGCAAAGAATATTTGACTCATTTTAGATGCACCGATATCGCCGATTGCATCAGTGATTTCATATGCAATCTTTCCTCACAATAATCATATTTTCATTCATTGCATGCCATTGTATTAGCTTTTGCATCAGAAATTAAAATTACTATATATTTTAAACAAATAAAATATTGTTTATTCACAATAGGGATGACTACATCCAGTGACTTAATATGCAATTATTTCTCCATCCTTTTTGTGAATAATCGTATTTTTGTTCATTTCAAGCCATTCTGCTAACTTTTGTACCAGCAGTTAAAATTACTACATATTTTCAATAAATTACAAATACCTATTTTGCCAAAATATTTTTTAATCTTTTGTATGAGTTTTTAAATTTCAACTAAGATTACCTTGCAGAGTGTTTTGGTATTTTTGAACCTATGTTGCAGACTAATACAGAAAATTCTGCGGCTAGACTGGGAATAACAAATATAGGAATTGCTGTAATTTGGTACAATGCAGTTCATATCCATTCAGTTGATATTTCAATCATGACAACATAGCCTCTGCCTGGAGTCTTGTGATTGTGTGCAATTAGGGCAACACTACACTAGGGTGATCTGCCAAGGGGGGGGGGCGCCTTGGTAGGAGGACTTTCTAAGGGGTTCTAATGCGTATTCATGTTACATCTGGAGAAAACCTACCAAAACTCCAGACCGTTAGATCGACAGCCACGCGATGGGACCCAAACCTGGGACCTATACACTTCGGCCATCTACCATTTTCAGTGGCATAACCACTGTGTCATGGTGAGGCGTCTGGAGTCTGGATTGCATTCCATACACAGAGATGTGCCTGCTGCTCCAATTTCTCCAAATTCAGCAAAGCTGTGCAATTTTTAATTTTTTCATATGCTGGAAGCGTTTGTCAGCCCCCAAATTTTTACAAAAGTAATAACACATTCTAAGCATCCTGATTTTAGTCTTTTTCCATTAATCTTACAAATAAATATTTTTTCTTTGATATTCCTTTTTTTTAAACCTAGCATCCAATGCCTTACGATTAAAAATTGTCCATTAAGTTGGTTGTACTTTTGGTGTTAGGAAATTTTTTTATAAGCCACAGACAGTAGTTAATATAGTTAAGTAAATATTAAGTATTTCGATTTAAAATGGGTATTTTGCTTAACAATGTTATAAAATAACTGATTTTTGGATAATTGTTTCATAAGCTTCTGATTAACATTAAAAAAATTTATTGCGTTAAAAAAAAAGTGTATAAAATGTTAATGTGATGTATTTAAATATGAGTTTTATATATGAATTGTCTGTGCATATGTAGTTTTGTTGCTAACAAAAAATTTTTATGAACCTCCCTAATTTTCGTTTTATAGTTTGGCATTAATTAATGAATTCTCCCCTCGATCCAAAACTAAATTTTGTGTTTCAAAATTGAGAATCTTGTGCTACAAATTGCTCCAGAAACCAGTTTTTCTTGCTCCAAATTGCATCAAAAATGTCTTTTTTCTTCCTCTAAATAAGTCTTAATTTTGCTCCACAAACTGCTCCCAAATTAATTTCAGCTGCCACATCCCTGCATACATTGTTAAGCAACAACTGTGATAGGGCCAGACCTTTTTTGTAAAAAGATGGCGCCTATTAATCCTTTAAAATTCTTTTAATGTGCCACTAATAGAACACAAATGACTTAATAAAATGTTAATAAGAATTAAGATTGTGTTGAAAATGATAACTGAAGTAAAAGATTAGCCAGTTATTGGATATTAGGAGAAAGGATTTATCAAGTCTACTGTTGAGAACTTCTAAGAAGAATAAAAGGAACTCTAAAGTACTTTACAACAGTTGAAAAATCTAATAAATACTGCATTTTGCAAAATTTCCGTAAACTAGTGTGGAATAATTATTTTATCTTTTGTTGGTGTGATTTATAGAAACAGATTGTCATTTTAAATTTTATGTTGTCGATAATTCTTTATAGAAACCTTGGGAAATAACTGCAAAAGCTATTGAAACTCAACATGAAAGTGATACTCAACATAAGTGATGAACATCAGCTTAGTTTAAAACAACAAAGTTTTTCGCCAGTAAAAGCTAATTTTCTATGGTTTTCTCCTAAACTTCTTGTAAATATGGGTTAGGATCCTATAGAAATTCCCCCTTCAGCCTAGACCAGTGATGGGCAAACTTTTTCTGTCGCGGGCCAAAAATAAAATTTTTTTTTAAAAAAATGTTTGGCGGGCCAAGATAAATTTTTCTAAAATTTCAAGAACAATATACAGGGTGTCTACCATCATGCAAAGGTCACGAAAGTCACGGAAAAGTCAAGAAATGGGAAAAGGTCACGAAAGTCAAGAAAAGGTCAAGAAATGAAGCACTAGGTCACGATTTGCGACTCATCTACGCTTTTTCCATTTCATTCAAATTCTTAGTTTCTAATTTTTTGTGACAGACAAAACTTAACAGTTTTTCATGTGTTTTTTTTTTTTTTTTTTTTTTTGAATACATTAAAATACTGCTCGTTTGCTATTTATAAAATTCATTTAAAATGTCATTTACATGTTATTTAGCAGAAATCATCAAAAATGATGTCTGCCAAATAGTTGTATAGTGAACTGACAATAGTTCAATATGTCAAGTGCGTGTTGTTTTACACCTTGGGAATTTCAAAAGTTGGCAAGTATGTGTCTTCAAACCTTGAGAAAAGTATATCAGTTATCCACCTTCTCTCCCAAAAAAAAGTTAAAATTGTTGGATTTAAGAGTAATTTTTTTTCTCCCTTCATTCCCTGTCAAATTCAGTGTTTTGATTATTTTCCACATTTTCTTTTTTAAAAACAATAACTTGGATGGATTCCACGTAAAATTACAATTATCACTGATCCCCATGTTTCATAGCTAATAACTTCTATTTCCCAAAAGTTTTATGATATATTATAGACTTTCATAAGTTCTGTGTTACCATAGATGTAAAAAGATTTACAATGTACAAGCTACACACATGTTTACAAAATAGCAATTGGTCCAAGTTAACAAACGGTTGAAAGCAAACGGCTGATCAGTGAAAAAGTTGGGGGGAAAAAAAGTTTTAAAAATGGGCAGGGAAAAGAAAAACTCAATGAATTTTGTAATTCATTGTTAAAATCAAAATCAGTTGTATATTTTTCTGCAAAATTTCCCCCAATCCTAGAACGCCGGATAGAACATGTTCTGCACCCCTGCCACGATGTATTTTTGATATTAGAGTTTCGTATTTGTTATGGTCAAGAAAAAGTCAAGAAAAGGTCAAGAAATCAAGCTTACTTTTTGTGGTAGACACCCTGATATACAAGTATTACAATTTAAATATGTTAATGAGATGAATGAAATTGCGATTCATTTTTAAAAGTTCCTTATATTGAGGTTTGAAGTGAGATGCACAGATTCTAAGGAACGAGGCTAAATGCTCATCTGTCGGTCTACTTCTGAAAGAATTCTCTGTAAGGTTCATAGCTGAAAACACTTGTTCTCCTATATAAGATGACGTAAACATAGCACTGATTTTCTGAGCGTGAGATATTAAATTTGGGAAACTTACTTTCGATAATGATTTGTAAAACTAACTTTGGCATATTTAGAAACAACTGCTTGATTGTTGGATTGCAATTCAATTAATTCAAGCTGCAAATCTGACCTCACTGCTTCACAATTTATGTTGAAAGGCATGGTAAAAATATCCAATTCTGT
The DNA here is from genome assembly GCA_038373885.1 of Cheiracanthium punctorium. Lineage (NCBI taxonomy): Eukaryota > Metazoa > Arthropoda > Arachnida > Araneae > Cheiracanthiidae > Cheiracanthium > Cheiracanthium punctorium. The sequence goes on along the minus strand of JAWZYV010018261.1, from coordinate 1,395 downwards.
TAAAATCAAATACGAAAATACCTTAGTATAGAATTAAAACATAATTAAAAGCCTTAAAACTTCATTAAAATGTTTAAAACAAACCATTAGCGTTTTCAACAGCACTAGGCCTCTGTCGTCTTCAGAACTGGTGAGCTTACTCTCAGCTCCAGCACTTCGGTCCATGTATCATCTATTTGCGCATGCGTCGTATCGTTGACAGCGTCCCCTTGAGTTATTATTTCTAACGCTTCCCGTTTTAAACTATAACTATGGTTGCTGTAGTTGGCTATTTTCTTTACATTGGTGAAATTAATATCAATATTTTCTTTTAATGCAAGGCGGGAGAGGGCTGTACTTTGTCTATTATATTTAATGTCGCTAATGTGCTCTTTAATTTTCCTTTTTGTTACACCAACGTAGTGGCCGAGAAGGTTAGAGTCTTTATAAGTAAAATTTATTTTATAAACGCCAGCTGTTTCTAAGGGGTTTATTTTGTATTTGTCGGATCGTATTCTTTTAAAGATATTGCAATTAGGTTTTATTGGGATTCTGATGTTCATTTTACGTGCAATGTTGGAGAATTTTACGGCGAGACCGCAACATTAGGGTATAGGATGAGAAAATGTGGGTTTTTCTTTCTGGGCATTCTCAATGAAGTTTAGTTTCTTTTTACTTACTTTAATTAAGCGGGAGACAATATTTCTTGGGTAATTAGCTTCTTAGGAAAGTTGTTGAATAAATTGCAGTTCTCTGAGGAGTTTATGGTTGGAGCATATTAACGGAGTTTCAAGGCTTTTAATTACGTTTTAATTCTATATCCAATTCTGTTTGAAATCTTGAAATCTGCTTTCGTACTCAAAATGCACTTTTTTCAAGCTATCTTCATAATTCTTAATATTGATATATAATATATAAATATATATATTCTTTCAATTTCCATCAGACCGGCTCCATCAGACAAAAAGAGAAAAGATAATCTGATAACGACACCAGACGGAGACAATCACATCAACCACAGACTAATACAAGTGGTATTAATTTTACCCATGTTATTAGATGAAAATTCTGACTATATTTACAAAAGATATTCACCTGAAACAGCATTGAATGAATTACAAGAAGCCCCTATAACCCCGCACTTAAGTGTGATAGGGGATCCATTCACGTCACCGGAATGTTATGTTGTAGGAGAAAACAACATATTAATTGAATGTTGTGATTTTATAGAGGGGATCGCAGTCCTGGTGGGGCTCTATTTTACATCAAATATCGAATACCCTAAGGAAGCAATTTTGTGTTACAAATTTTTTGAACAGTATGTTCTTAAGTTTCCAGGTAAGAAAACACATAGGTAATTATTAACACTGTGCAAGTACTTACCTTAAGTTTCATTGGTGGTAATGTTTCCATTGT
>JAWZYV010018260.1:0-30019 GCA_038373885.1 Cheiracanthium punctorium | reverse complement strand
ACCAAAGAATGACCACAACTGGAAGCTCCGGTGTGTAACCAAACATGAATTATCGAATAAGCCCATCATGTTCACTCACACACATACATACATTTATCTTGTGAAAAGTAAATGAATTCAGAAGACCCAAAACGTTGTAAATATATAAAATCTCAAAGTCAATTACTTTCATGATCACAATACTTTCCTTACATGGTACATGTTCAGAAAGTAATAATAAAGTGCTTGCAACATGCAACTGTATATTTTTAAGGTATCCCATCAAAAAGCTAAGAAATCTAAAAACAATACGTTTACACATCCTACTACTTTAATTAAGTTTTCTGCTCATTAGAAGATTATTTGATTAAAACTACATCTTCAAATCAACTGCATCTATTAAGAAATAGTAATTAATGCACTAAATCATAACCAGTGGCAGATCCAGAATTTTTTTGGGGGAGGGGCTAAATTTTTAAAAAAAGCTTATTTCACCCAATTAAAATGTACTATAAATCAAAATTTTAGTTTAAACCCATATATTAGGCTTTTGGGAGGGGCTAAGTAATAAAATATGATCATTTTAGCTATTTAAAGTGTATAATAAAGCAGAATGTTACCCTTGAGCAATCTCTTTTGGGGGGGGGGGGCTGAAGCCCCCTAGCCCCTCCCCTGGATCCGCTACTGAACCCTTATTGGTACTTACGTATTATCTCGGCGGTCCGCCAAGACGAGCAATTTTTCGCGAAGATAAATGCTGGGCAAGTGAAATAATTCATAGAAATACGTTTGCCAACAGTTTGCCAGCACATTTCACGCAAAAATCGTTTGGCGGAAATGACCGCCTGTATAATACATAAGTACCCAGTTATTTGAATAGGAAATGTATATAATTTTTCGATACACACACAAAAAAGGAACACTACCAGTTACAATTTATAGTAAATTCTGTCTAAAAATTTCAACCATGATTTAAGATAGTTTATAGCTTTTTTAAAGAGTCTTCTTCAAGCCATGTTCAGTGCTTCACTCTTTTCAAAAGCCTGAAATACGCCATAAAACTAGAAAGAAGATAAAAAAAAAAGTAAATGAGTATTCGATGAATGAGATTGGAATTGGTCTGGACGCCATATTGGATTTCTCCTTGCTGTTACGATTTACCGAACGGTCTCATGGCATAAGCCGTAGAGGCAGAGACTTGAAGCAGAGTATAAAATAAAATTTGTCTCGTATCACACATACATTGCTACGATTATAATAAGTAAATGCAAAAGTCGAAATCAACGTATAAAATAATCATGCATCACAGGTAAACAGATAATACATGATAGTATTATCTGTTTTACCTGTGAAAGTAACTCCAGGTTTTTTCATAGATGGTCTATTTATACATCCGTAAGCTGAGCACGCCGTCATTGTTGCTAGTTATTGAACTGATCGTAAAAAGTATTAAAAAACTCTGTCATTCGTCGAACACCGCTTACTATCGACTAAAAATACCAAAATGATGGAATCGGGACTTAGTTTACGAAATTGCGTAATGATTATTTTGATGGGATTTTTGATTAGACTAATCGATTACGATTACTAACGATTGCGAAAGCAGAACCAAATCGATAAAATTAACCAGCAGCCACATTGGACATGGCTCACTGGGGGCGATCAGGCGGGAAAACGGACCAGGATCCATTTTCACCGGCAGGGGGCGCAGCGCACCGCTTGAATACGGACACGGACTAAGAGGCTTTAGGACGGTCATCGGGAAGCGGCAGACGTGTGAAACTGCGTCAGCCTCTGAAAGGAAAATATGCGAGCCCCTTTTAATAATTAACGGCACGGGCGCTCTCTGACGACACACGGCGTAAGTATCTCCCGCGGGGTGCTTCCGTTGATATTTGTTTACGTTTCAGCTACTAGCAGACGACGCATGCGCCAAAAGTATGCGGTACGACTCCCAGCGCCACCTTTTGGGTAAATTTCATTTAGTTCTTTCGCAATGCTTGGATGATTGTCCTGAACCCTCTTAGTCCGTGAATACGGATTTAGCGTTGTTTTGATTGTGAATGAGCTATATTTTTTTTTATAAAATAAATTATTTTGATAGAATATGGGTCGAGCGAGTCACTGCTTTACACCTGGATGTAACAGTGGATATCCAAAAGCCAGGAAAAGAAATGTATCGCTCGGAAAAAAAAATCCAACGTTATTCAAAACTGCAAGAGGGGAGGTTCCAGATTTAAACCCTGGTCGCGCCTGTCGACCTTGCCGCTCCCAGTTTTCCGTGGTTTTCTAAAAAACCTCGCATAAATACGGGCTAGGATACCTTAGAAAATCCCCCACAGAGGAATTTTCCATACAGGCCTAGGACCCTAGTACAGTCAATCGGTCTTAATCTAAAAACAAACAATGATACTCAGGAATAATGTAACTTTTAATCAGTGAAAAAAGTTTTAGAATCGGTTTAGTAGCTACAAAATGTCCATAGAGCGCAATGCATTAGAATTATTTTGAGTGTCTTTGTAAAAGAATTATTTATGCTATATGCTTGAAAGGCTGCCTGTATGTTAATCCAGGGCATAAGCTATTTTCATTACAAATTTTTTCAAATCCGTTCAACCATTTTTGTGTGATTCAGTCAAAAACATCCAAACACACAAACGTACACATTTATATTATTGGTAGGATTTGGAAATTTATGAACTTTAAGAAACACATCTGGATTTTTCTTGGTACTTACGTATTATCCCAGCGGTCATTCCCGCCAAACTGTTTTATCGTCAAATGGGTTGCCAAACTGTTGCCAATCGTATTCAAAACCATTAATAATTTCATGTGCCCGGCATTTATTTCGGCAGAAAATCGCTTGTCTTGGCGGACCGCCGGGATAATACGTAAGTACCTTTCTTTACTTATGCTTTTTAATTTGGCGTAAAATCAACATAATTTCCATGTTTTTCAAATGCATGTGATTTTGCAAATAGAATTTCTGTTTTATTTCAAAAGCATAAATCATTTTGTGCGGGCGATAAAACGGCTTTTAATTAATAGTTTGAAAAGTAGTTAAAATTTCAAAAATTTTGAGCCAGCTTCAGGTGCAGCTCTTTTAAAGCCTGCAAGTTTATGGGGCTCGAATTCATGTCTCAAATGAATTTTCAAAGCTCATGCTTTCATTTATGATTTTTCTAAGCATAACCACTCAGGTTCTATATCTAACGTAAAATCATACAAGACGGTGCCCCTCATGTAAACACGGCGATAGCCTCTGGAGCTTGGCGATCGCCAAGTGCGAGCGCTTACAGACCTTGGCGCCAAGCCTCCCTGGCGACCGCCAAGCTCCAACGGCTATCGCCGTCTTCTGACGAATAAACACTAGTTATATACCACTAAAATTTTACAAAGAAACACAAATTCTAAGTAAATGACACTATATAAAACAGTCAAATCCACAACAAAACATTAGAAAAAGTACAATTAAAGAAGCACTTACCTCACTTTCCCCCCCCCCATTCTATATTCCACACATCGACTAACACATTCTATATTCCACACACATACTAACGAAGAAATTCCCCGAGACGTTCACTAACTTACGGTAAAGGGTCCGTAAAACGGAATCAAAACCACAAGGAAAATCCAACACAAACTTATTCGACTCAGAATCAAAGAACACCAAACTTCAATCTTCATGCAATTAACACTAAATGAAAATTCTATACTTCAAATGCACCGCGTTTAATTATCAGAATTGCCACTCAGATTCTGTTAAAAAAAAAAAAAAAAAAAAAAAAAAACGATTTTCCAGACCAACATGTGATAAAAAATCCAGACGATTTTCAAGTTTATGACGTCAGGTTTAAATATGTTCTCCAAGGGCGGAACCAGAAGCCTGCTAAATATTGGTAAAAGCCCCATTTATGTAGTGTAAAAACATTTTACTCGGAGAGAGCGCGAGCCACTCTGCGAGACCCCAAAAAAAACATCAGTGGGTCCGGCCACCGCCTCAAAAGGGCCCCCTCGAAAATATGATAACGCGGGCCCCTCTGCGAGACCCAAAAAAAACATCAGTGTGTCCGGGCGGGCCCTTCTGCGAGACCCAAAAAAAACATCAGTGGGTCCGGCCACCGCTTCAAAGGGCCGCCTCGAAAATATGCTATCGCGGGCCCCTCTGCGAGACCCCAAAAAAACATCAGTGGGTCCGGCATCGCCTCCAGGGGGCCCCTCGAAATATCTAACGGGGCCCTCTGCGAGATCCAAAAAAACATCAGTGGGTCGGCACGCCTCAGGGCCCTCGATGCTACGCGGCCCTCTGCGAGACCAAAAAAAAATCAGTGGTCCGGCCACCACCTCAAGGGGGCCCCTCGAAAATATGCTAACGCGGGCCCCTCTGCGAGATCCAAAAAAACATCAGTGGGTCCGGCCACCGCTCAAAAGGGCCCCTCGAAAATATACTAACGCGGGACCCTCTGCGAGACCCCAAAAAAACATCAGTGGGTCCGCCAGCGCCTCCAGGGGGCCCCCTCGAAAATATGCTAAGCGGCCCCTCTGCGAGACCCAAAAAAAACACAGTGGGTCCGGCCACCGCCTCAAAGGGCCCCTCGAAAATATGCTAACGCGGGCCCTCTGCGAGACCCCAAAAAAAACATCAGTGGGTCTGGCCACCGCCTCAAGGGGGCCCCCTCGAAAATATGCTAACGCGGGCCCCTCTGCGAGACCCCAAAAAAAACATCAGTGGGTCCGGCCACCGCCTCAAAAGGGCCCCCTCGAAAATATGCTAACGCGGCCCCTCTGCGAGACCCAAAAAAAACATCAGTGGGTCCGGCCACCGCCTCAAAAGGGCCCCCTCGAAAATATGCTAACGCGGGACCCTCTGCGAGACCCCAAAAAAAACATCAGTGGGTCCGGCCACCGCCTCAAGGGGGCCCCCTCGAAAATATGCTAACGCGGGACCCTCTGCGAGACCCCAAAAAAAACATCAGTGGGTCCGGCCACCGCCTCAAAAGGGCCCCCTCGAAAATATGCTAACGCGGCCCCTCTGCGAGACCCCAAAAAAAACATCAGTGGGTCCGGCCACCGCCTCAAAAGGGCCCCCTCGAAAATATGCTAACGCGGCCCCTCTGCGAGACCCAAAAAAACATCAGTGGCTCCGGCCACCGCCTCAAAAGGGCCCCTCGAAAATATGCTAACGCGGCCCATCTGCGAGACCAAAAAAAACGTCAGTGGGTCCGGCCACCGCCTCAAAGGGCCCCCTCGAAAATATGCTAACGCGGCCCTCTGCGAGACCCCAAAAAAAACATCAGTGGGTCCGGCCACCGCCTCAAAAGGGCCCCCTCGAAAATATGCTAACGCGGGCCCCTCTGCGAGACCCAAAAAAAACAACAGTGGTCCGGCCACCGCCTCAAAAGGGCCCCCTCGAAAATATGCTAACGCGGCCCTCTGCGAGACCCAAAAACATCAGTGGGTCCGGCCACCGCCTCAAAAGGGCTCCTCGAAAATATGCTAACGCGGACCTCTGCGAGACCCCAAAAAAACATCAGTGGGTCCGGCCACCGCCTTAAGGGGGCCCCCTCGAAAATATGCTAACGCGGGCCCCTCTGCGAGACCCCAAAAAAAACATCAGTGGGTCCGGCCACCGCCTCAAAAGGGCCCCCTCGAAAATATGCTAACGCGGCCCCTCTGCGAGACCCAAAAAAAACATCAGTGGGTCCGGCCACCGCCTCAAAAGGGCCCCCTCGAAAATATGCTAACGCGGCCCCTCTGCGAGACCCAAAAAAAACATCAGTGGCTCCGGCCACCGCCTCAAAAGGGCCCCCTCGAAAATATGCTAACGCGGCCCATCTGCGAGACCCAAAAAAAACGTCAGTGGGTCCGGCCACCGTCTCAAAAGGGCCCCCTCGAAAATATGCTATTGCGGGCCCCTCTGCGAGACCCCAAAAAAAAAAAACGTTAGTACAAGTTGAAGCAAATTAGAATAGTAGACGAAACAGGAAAAAACGAAAAATAACAATAACGCATGCGCAAAACGCAGATTAACAGCTTAATGACGTCAAATTGAGCAAGCGAATTCGTTACATTCATCGATACATACATTCGAAAATATGCTAACGAGGGCCCCTCTGCGAGACCGAAAAAAAAAACATTAGTACAAGTTGAAGCAAATTGGAATAGTAGACGAAGGAACAGGATAAAACGAAAAATAACAATAACGCATGCGCAAATTAACAGCTTAGTGACGTCAAATTGAGCAAGCGAACTCGTTACATTCATCTGCTTACGTCGCTGGATTGAAAAACAACTATTACGCATGCCCGAAAGTGCAAGAAATTTCGCATCTTTCAATAGTTCTAAATTATCCAATTTACAATATTTGACGCATTATCATTCCTCCAAAAAAAAACGTCGCCAAGCTCTACACATATCTTTATGGTTGCCAGTCAAACTACCATCGGCAGGGTACTTTACTAACGTTGAACATCGCTCACGATGTCGCCAGAACCAAGGGGCACCGGATACGGAACATAGGCCTCTGTGGATTTGTCTGGAGAACATTCATTTTTATTATTACAGATAGATAGATTTGGAATAAAACTGGCTTAATTTCCGTGGTATTTAATGTTTTTTCAGATGCACGCGCGCTTATTTATTGAAGTAATAGCATTCTTGTTAGCTCAAAACATGAATCATTTGATACGGGCGAAACTCGCCAACCATGGCAATGTGAAAACGGTTTTTAATTAATAATTAAAAAAGCAATTAAAAATCTAAAATTCTAATTAGCCTATAACCAACTCCAGGGTCCCCTCTATATCTAAACCAAAATGCATCCAAATCGATTCAGCGGTTTAGGCGTGAAAGCGTCATAAACAAACAAACAAACAAACAAACTCACTTTCGCATTTATAATATTAGTTAGGATTTTGTGTAGGTTACACAAGCATTTCTTAAATTAGCCCTACCAAAGAAAAAACAATTTAAGCTTTATTTTTAATAACATGAAAAGCAAGGAACTAGTGAATTTGAAGGTTATTAATTTCAAACTGAAATTCACAACTAAACATTTATGTACTAAGAAAGTGTTGTGTGCTTTTTTTAGACTACAAAAATTTTCTAATTTCTTCAGTGAGCTGTAGTATATCAAAGTAAAGTATACTTAAACAAATTTTTAGTAACTAAATACCAATAGTTGAGCTACAAATATCCTGCTGGGAAATTGGACTTTTATAGAGCGTTGCCAAAAATAATTATTGGATGTTTAAAACTTTATACTGTTGATATCCCATTGGAGATTAAAAAATCAATTTGCAGTATTTATAAGATATTTAATTATGCTGCCTATGTGGCAGTATTTTACTTACCACATTAATAGCAAAATTAAATGTAATAAATTGATTCTATAAATTTCTAATGGGATATCTACAGTGTAAAGGTTATAAACACCCAATAGTCACTTTTGAGATTTAAATAAGGGCCCTGCAAATATCCAGAGGGATATTTGTAGATCATCTGTTAGATCAAATTGTAGGCCTGTAAACATCCAGTGATTAAACTGGTGATGTTCTATAAAGGTTCTGGGATAGTCCTATCGGACATTTGCAAGCCGTCTATCGTATCAAACTGGACCTGTAAACATCCAGTGATTAAACTGGCAATGTTCTATAAAGGTCCTGCGATAGTCCTATCGGACATTTGCAAGCCGTCTATCGCATCAAACTGGACCTGTAAACATCCAGTGATTAAACTGGCAATGTTCTATAAAGATCCTGCGATAGTCCTATCGGACATTTGCAAGCTGTCTATCGTATCAAACTGGGCCTGTAAACATCCAGTGTAAGGTCCTGTTAGCGTCCTATCGGACATTCTGTAGACATCGATAAGTGTGACATTGTGATACCCACTGGACATCCTACGTCCAGCTACGTAGCAAATGGCATCATCCAGTGGATGCATGAATATCCTGAATGAGGAAACCAGCGGATTTCCGTTGTTTGTCTTCGTGTTATCGGGGAAGGTACATATTACGTACAAATCTTGTACGTTAGAGAAGGGACATGTCTAAGAAACGAGTGATTTTACTACTGGCAGCGCACTGGTATGTTCGAATCACACGAAAAAAGAAATTCGAAGAGAAATTTGGAGGTTACTTTTGGTTGTGGGAATACCTAAAAAGCAAATAGATTTTATTATGAAAAATTCAGAATGCATGAAGATATCGGAATAAATGCTCTTTGGCAGATGTAAAAAAAAAAGCGTCAGAGAGTGAAGTACACTGGAAGCGAGAATAAAGAATGAAACAATCTGAAATTCCTAAATATTTGATCAAAATTTAAAATTTGTTTACATAATTACTCATGCAATTTATTATGAAACTACATAAATAACAAAACAAACAATATATTTTAGCACTTTTCTTCTCGGCTACCAAATGTTTATACTTCTTTAAGCGACCACCTCTCTTAACGACCGATGATTCACGGAGCGGAGGGTGGTCGCTCCAAGAAGTTTCACTGTATTAAGTTTGTAGCTAAAAAAAACCTGCTTAACGGCCTTTGAATACAAAGTAAGATAAACCAACAGCTCAAGGACTCGAAAAATTTCAGGATACCTCTTCAAAAGCTGCACTAAACACTGCAGCAAACCGAAAATAAACGCTTTCTTATTTAATTATTCTTTATTATAGCAATTCCAAGTAGTATATGAAAGTTATTCTTTTGTCGCTATCTCAATCGAACGTTGGAATTGAACATAATGAACTCTTGTACCTTTAAATTTCCAAAAAATCAATTTTACAAAAATAATTTTAAAAAATAATTCAGATGGTTACGAATATATTAAAACAAACCGCATTAAAATTGAACGAAAATTACGCCCGCAGCAATTAAAAGTAATAACGATAACATGGACTTTTCCTATAAACTCAGTGTAAAGAAACTTGATTTTCTCAGTTTCTGATTTTTGCACTTTCCCACAAAATTTTAAAAAAAGTTATAAATGGAAAGTTATGAAATTTTGCATGTAGGTTTTACCTATAGAGATCTTTATTCACTGAACCTCAGATTTCATTATGGGTCAAAAATATTTTATTTTATAACATAATAAATGACATAATTTTAAAATTATTGAAATTTTTATGATTTATTGGGTTATAAAATAAAATATATTGGTCCCTTTATCAAATATGAGGTTCAGAGAATAAATATATATACATACAACCTATATGCAAAATTTCATAACTTTACATTTATAACTTTTTCTTTAATCTTGTGGGAAAGTGCAAAAATCAGAAACTGAGAAAATCAAGTTTCTTTACAGTGCGTTTAAAGGGAAAGCCCATGTTAGCTTTTTGCTTTTAATTGCTGTGGGCAGAATTTTCGTTCGATTTTGGTGCGGTTTGTTTTAAAATATTCCTGAGAACCTGAATTATATTTTAAAATTATTTTTGAAAAATCGATTTTTTGGACGTTTAAAGGTACTACCGCATTTTCCGGTAATAACGCCGCACCGTGTATAACGCCGCAAATAGATAATTATTTCTATTTATAGAACTTGTTTAACGCCGCACCAAGAATAACGCCGCACTTTTTAAAAAGTATTATAGAATCAAGCTTATCAAGTTTAGATGTGTTATTTTAGGTAATACTATAAAGTAGTACACATAAAATTAAACAATTATAATTGAATAACTTACCATGTAATATATAAATTTACGATGTTTGTCAATACGTCATTATTATTACAATTTATTTATCTTTTTTAGAATATACATATGCATATATATATATATATACATGGGCGTAACTTGGGCTTCGAAACTGGGGGGGCAAATGTCATTCTAAATGAAAGACCATATATGCGTACCCGTACACACACACACATATATATAATGTTTATATGTATGTATGTATATATATATATATATATATATATATACACAGTGGCGGCTCGTCATTAAGGGCCAGAGGGGCCTGGCCCCTCCGACTAACCACCGTCTAAACCAAAGTATCTTCCTATTATGTCAGACAGTTCTTTCAATAATTTACCTTCATTAAAAAAATGCACGCATTTTACTCTATTTTAATACTATCCACTAAAAAAAGCATTTAAAAATCCGATAGTTATACGATTTTCCCCCTATCTAAGCTATGCATGAGCTGGCTTGCCCTGAATTTGGCGTCTTTTCTCCGTTCACCGGGTTGACATATTTGGCATTGACCACAAAAGCCATATTGACGCGGAATTAACTTGGCTTCCAAGCGGTTTATTTGGCGCTGTCTTCTGGCCCCAGATATTCGGGCCCTCGCATGGTTATCTGCACGACTGTACGGGGAAATTTCGGCAATCGGTAGCTATTGGCGAAATTTTCCGCTTAGGAGGAAATCATTTTTTATGTGCGTGATCTATTTTTGCAGTGCAGTCCCTAATATTTAGAATTTAATAGCATCAACGCGGAGAGCTTACGCCATTGCATTGCAATCATGGCACGTTTATGTTGGGTTGTTGCCACAAAAAGGATTAGAAAAAGCTTTTTCCATCTATCCATAGAAATTTTTAATAGGGCACAGTCCGTATTTTCAATTCGCAAGTGAGGATCGATGACGTCAGTTGCTTTAAGATACGTAAAAATTACGCCACAATTTTCTCATTTATTCCAGCTCTTTTTTCATCACAGGGAGACGATATTTTGATTAAAATTTAGGGTAGAAATAAACTAAGAAATTCACGATTATTATTATTAGAAGTGGTATTTTAATCCGTTGCTTATTTAAAAATTGAAATGTCTTAACACAGCTGAAAATGTTCATTTTAAAAATTACAAAGTTCGTTTTAAAGCGCGATATATTAAAATTTTCTATTTACTTTTTTTTATTTTTGGCATTTAATTATGTGGCGGGCGTTGCCTAACATATCATGCATGCTGCGAGTATAGCTTTATTTTAACGTTGAATTACGTTCCTCCATAGTGGTCCTACATAAAGCAAAAATTTAATGATACCGTTTGAAAACTACTATGCAAAATATCGAAATTAACTCCCTCGGCCAACCGGGGTATCCTTTACGGCAGTTAAACAGCGACATCATAAATTTAAAAAAAAATGCTTACGCTCTGCAATTCTAACGCCCTGTCACAATTAAAGCGGAAATAAATAGTTCCTCGAGATTACACAGTTTGATGTTTTTCAGGAAACAGGACCATGGAGGATATATAAGATATCGATATATTGGTTACATGGATATTTAAAATGGCACCCCTTGGATAGTTTCTCCCCACGGTGAGATGAAATTTTTTTTTGGTGCTAAATACGCCAATCTTATAAAACTCTGCATTAATTAAATATATATGGAGAGTTTCCTTAATGGCAACGATTATGTAAAATGATTATTATTTATGTTAATGCGTAAATTGCAAAGAATCGCCATAGAATCAAAAGATCCCATCGGTGCCAAATAATCTAAGCTGCTTCTTTTAAGCGAGTTTTGAAGAGGGAGAAGCAAAGATAGATAGTATCATGTACGTAATAAGTAGTATTATTAGATTTGTAAGGATAATATGAATAAATCACAATATACCACGTTAATAAATATTTCATGAAATTAAAAGTGTTTAACCTTTTTCAACGGTTGTCTTTCAACCAACTAAACGAAAAGTAATTCTAACTTACGTTAATATATCCCGCCGTAATTTCAACAGAGGCGATTTCTTGAACTTTTTTAAAAATAAAATTCTGTTTCATCACATGCAGATATGATTTTAGTAAAATATTCGCTTCTTCCCGTATGAAGAGCGAGTACGCAGCTATTTTAAAAACATCTCTTGAAAATACCATAAATGAATTCAGAAGACCTCAAAACGTGTAAATACGCCAAAATCTGGAAGTCGAATTTTTTCATGATTACAATATTTCCTTACATAGTACATGTTCGGAAACAAATAAACGGTTGTCCCTTTTATGTAGTGTCTTAGGTATTTAATGCTACAGCTTGAACCTAAAAAGCAGTATGATGTAGAAATAAGACATTTTGAAAGCCAGGAGTTCTCTGCAAACCATTAAGCTTTTCACTTTTTTGATAGTGAATGACACTGCCGTAGTTTTTGAGTCATTATACTGCAATGATACCAGGTTAGTACTCATGACGCAAACTTTACGTCAAGAGTCAAATAATTTTGCTTTTCTTTTTTATTTTTATTTTATTTTTTATTTTTTTAAGAAGATTCCACACCACGAATAAATTCGAATTACACATAAGGATAATTTTCGTTTCCTACCGTTAGAAGAACGGGCACGCAGCTAGTATATATATATATATATATATATAAACTATAAATCATAAAATATTTATTCTATAACAATGGAAAAAATACTGTACTAAAACGGATAAAATTTGAGAACAGTTATTTTTAACTCTTGAAAACAAAAAGTAAATAGTGCAATAAGTATAATTAATAAAATAGATAAAAAGGGCTTACTTTTTTCCCCTTTTATCAAAACAACTCCACAGCCACTGGTATCACTGGGGACCGAATCAGCTTTAAGCGGTAGAGTCTGCTCTTAGAGAGAGCTTTAAGCGGTACGTCCAAAACAAAGTTCATTGGAAGGATTGGAAATTGCAATATGTGTTCACTATAAAAAAAAAAAAAAAAAAAAAAAAAAAAACTCCACAGCCACTGGACATGAGCAGGGCTTGACTGTCAAGAAACATTTGACGGTCAAAAACTGAAGTGGCCGACTTTGATTTTCAAACGCTCTTTCCAATAAGTAAGGAGAGGCATCATTTTTAATTTAAACAAAACTACATTTTCCCCCTCAAAGCGCAACTATAATGGACGTCTTCTATTTAAGGAATTCCTGAGAAACAAACCCAGATGATGTTCATCAGTACATTGGAGTCTTTTCTCCAGACAAATAGTTTATCTTTCTTTAAAATTTACCGATTTGACAAGAAAATTAATAAAAACTACTTACCTGTACTCATGCACAAAGCAAGTTAATATTTCAATGCAGGATACAGATATTCGACTGGTAAAATTCATTTAACTTAACCAAACTTGACACACAGGCATCATTTATTTAGATTAGCTCTTTGTAATCCATTCTTTGCAGCTCATTCAACCCTCTTGTACATCTCCCGTGTCCTAACATCGAGTCAATATGCTTGCGGGAAAAACTGGTCCTATTCTATTTAAGTGAACACAGATGTGACTGATTTTTGCATTAACGGGAGATAAAAGGGCCGCGTTCGACATTTAAATCACTCCAATTTTTCACAGAATCTCAATGGTCATTTAGTGATGACATGTTTTTATGTTTTGTTTGTAGGTCCAGAAAAACGATCATTTTATGCCTTGTTAAAAAGCCGCTTTTCTTGCGGTGTTTGAAATACATTACAATGAAACTCATTGCATTGCACATTTTCTATTTTCTGTAACCTCTGTTCCCGCGGTACTTTCTTTAATGTTAGCGACCTGCTAAATTTACAGCATTCTAAGCTCAATGTTCATGTTTTTCCTTGACTTGGACAGAAAATTTTAAATTTTTAAGAGAGTCCAGTACGTTATTTTTATTTATTTATATTTTATTTTATATTTTATTTATTTATTTTTGGGAGGGGGGGGGAGGTTGATATTGTAAATATTTTTAGAAAAATAATGTGGAAAAAGATATTTAATAATTTGAAGAGGTGGGACGATTTTAGCGTGACTTCATTAATCAAAAGTTTGGCATAAGCGGGGAACAGGCGTCGATACAAACATTGGGTTCGTTTTGTGGCCCTATAACAAAATTACAATCGATTTTAACGGAACCCCTTCACAAAAATACAGTCGATTAAAACTGCCCTTCATTGGCATTTTACCTTACATTTTAATGTGTTTCATCAATTAACAAAAAAAGTGACTTTTATTAAAATTTGGTTTGAAAATTAACAAAAAGTTCTGAAATTCACAAAATTAAGCATTAAAATTCACAAAAATAGGCAGTTTCTACAAAAATGGGCCCTGGAAAATATTCCTGGATTGACCCCTGATAAATTATGTGTGTTATTGAGTTGAAGACGTATTCACGAAAAGAAAAAGGGGGGAGGTATATAAATTAGGTGAATGTACATATACTCTATAGAAAACTAATATTCTGAGATATTATCTTAGCTAGACTTATAAACGATTTTTTTGAAATGCTAGAAAATAGCATTATATGCAAACATGGGCGCCCATAAGGGGGTGCAAGGTATGGAACTTGCCCCCCGCCCTAAAGTTTTAGGTTTATGTCTCATGATGTTAGCAATGGCAAAAACAGAACTAAATTTGTTAAAAGTTTGAAATTCGCCCCCCTCTAGAAATTTTTTTTTTAAATTTGCCCCCCCCCCCACCTAGGAAAATTACTATGGGCGCCCATGTATGCACATCAGCAGATCGTTATAAACAATAGCAGTGAAGATTCTTCTTCTGTGTCGAACGTTGCTTCTCCGTATTGCTGGGAGCAACGCTGTTAGTAGGAAGTAATGAGGTGATTTGTTGCTATATTTTTCTAATGCATGAAAATCTAAAAGGGTTAAAGGTATCGAAATACTGACTTAGATAGTACGGCAACTAGAGTTTATCTCTCACGACGAACCAACTAGAACGGTCCCCTCCCATGGAACCATAACTTATTTTGAAGCTCCCTAACAAGTCTGAGGCACGTGCCCCTTGCCCCAGGCAGCAGATATAAATCATAAAATCGCAGACCGTTTCTTATTCTCTTAAACTGCGTCGCATTTGAATTCGCAATTAGTCTTCTGTCAAGTCAAGTAAGTTGTGCCCGATCATAAAAGTGTGTTGTCTCTCTGCTACTGACCTTCAAACACCAAAATTAGGTTCATTAAAATATAAATGAGAAACAGGCCCCAACCTGTGACAGGGCGGCAAATAAAGGGGGGCAAGCGGGCACGGGACAAGCACCGGGAGACATTCTAAATGGAACGCCAAAATCAGTTATAGCTTCTTGGGATGGGGCGCGGCTCCATGCGAGGGGGCACACGACCATGGGCACCCATAAGGGGGGGGGGCAAGGTAGGGAACTTGCCACCCCCTAAAGTTTTAAGTTAATGTCTCATTATGTTAACAAATGGCAAAAACAGAACTAAATTTGTTAAAAGTTTGAAATTTGCCCCCCTCTAGAAACATTTTTTTAAGTTTGCCCCCCCCCCTATGAAAATTACTATGGGCGCCTATGCACACGACACTAATTATGGTTTGCCCCGGATGACATAAACTCTAATTGCGGCATTGCCTGTGAAAATGACCTCTTTTTGCTCACTATTTACAGCAACAGGTCTTTTTTTCTAACGCTGAACAATTGATTTCAGACAAGTTTAAAATCGCTGCCCCTAATTTTTGCTTTCCTGAGAAATTACCTAACTTGGCCATTTGGTAGAATCTGCCATCGTTCCTGTTGGGTTGAAAAGCTTCTGTGATTCTATTCTTTTGTTGATTTTTGCAGGGGAATTTTTTTTTTTAATCTGATAGTATATTTGAGTTATAAATGCATGATTTGGGTTCAAAATCATAACTTTGCCCCTGACTTTTTAGACTAGGGGGGCAATTTTTACAACTGCAGGGGCAATTGCCCCCCTCGCCCCCCCAGATTACGCCTATGTATATATATATATATATATATATTATAATATATATTATATACTACAGACTGTTTTCTACTTCAGAAAATCCGTCAAAATCCTCGTCCTCAGTGTCAGTCTGGAACATTTTGAAGTGTTCAGATGGCAAAAGTTCATCAACATCTGAACCATTTTCATCATCGGAAGACACACTAGAAATTGCAGGAATCCCATTAGTGCTATTTTGTGAAAAATCGATAATTTCGGCTTTTTGAAAGGCTCTCTCTACCATACCATTCGGAATTTTATTCCAGGAGTCCAAGATCCACTAGCAAACTTCGGTATAAGTTGCTTTACGGATCCGGCCTCCTTTTGTAAACGTATGATTTTCTGCCGACATCCACGATTCCCAGTGATGACGCATGCGAGCTTTAAATGCCCGATTTATACACAAATCCAGAGGTTACAATATTTTAGTCAACCCACCAGGTACTACTGCCAGTCTTGTTTTTCTCTGATCCTAGAAATTTTTTCGTTTCGTTTGAAAGGTGCGTTTTCATCGAGTCCATGATCAGTAGACAATTTTTTTTGAAAAATGAAATTCGGTCTTTTACTCCAACATTTTTTTGCCCATTCCTGCATAACGTCCAGGTTCATCCAGCCTTTTTGATTTGCGAGCACTACTATTCCCTAAGAGAAATTTTCTTTAGGAATTGTTTTCCTCTTAAAAATAACAATCGGCAGCAATTTATGACCTGAGGATAAACATGAAAGCACCACGGTAAAACTGTTTTTCTCATTCCCTGTTGTAACGATTGGGACAGACTTCACACGAACAAAATCTGCTGAGTGAGATGCAGGCATGTCGAACGATATGGGGACCTCATCCATATTCCCTATCTCATATGGCTTCAGTGCATAGTTTTTAATCTCTTCTTTCACAAACTTTAAAAACGAAGTTTTCTTCTCTTCCCAGTCTTCGGGAAATTTCTGGCCAACACTTGTCCGGGCTCTCATGGTCAGATTATTTCTTTTAAAAAATCGGTTGCACCATGATGGTCCACCTCTAAAATCGGCCAGACCATTCTCTGCCGCCATCTGCTTCGCTTTTATTCTTATTAAAACAGTTGATAAAGATCGACCATTTTCCCATTGATTCTCAATCCAGTCACAAAGCTCTTTTTCCAAATCTGGCCACTGTGCTTTCAGTCCGCGACGTTTCTCTCTCGGCATTTTCAACAGTATTTCTTCCTGCTTTCGCCACGTTTTTCATCCACATTCAGCTCTCGTGCTACTTGTCTATTGCCGTTCACTTTTGCTAATGAGATAGCGTTTAATTTAAACTTTGCTGTATAACTTCGCCGCTTAGAATTGTTCGAAAACATAACGGAAAATAATCAGTATCGGAGCAAGAACACTAATAAAATGAATAAAATCGAACGAAGAACGTGAAGTAAAATTAATTTGAGTTGTTGCCAGACGCGAATATGCATATTTTGTAATGCTGAAAAAGATTTGGAACATAGAGTATAATTAGACGCCTATAGGTAAGGTTTAGCGCTTTGATGCGATTGGATGCGATGCCCGATCAAAGTACTGTTTTTTGATTCTGAAAAATGTTACTATACGTAAACAGCGTGATGGGTTTTCGCCATGCCAGACTTTTATAGGAACGGAAAAAGATCATGGATTATTTTGTTCCTTAACCAGATTTAAGGTTGGTTTTTTTTTTGGAGGGGGGGGGGTGGTTAAATGATCAGCTGTAACTTTGGAACTACTTACAAGCCGCACCCAGTTATTGGCCGCATTTTTGCTTCCGAAAAAGAAAAATATAGTTTAACGCCGCGGCGTTATTACCGGAAAATACGGTAAGTCCCCTTAACTGCATTTGAAGCTTCTAGGTATACATATACAAAATTAATAATTTACTGTATTTTTGCACTGAAAGCTGGCTACACATGTCTAAATCACACAATCAATGCACATATCTAACTGATAAATAACCTTTTCGACTGAAAAAGTAAATAGACAACATCGTCTAACTAGTATTACAAAGCCCAGACAGCACAGCAAACTTGCAGCAAGCTTGATTTATCAAGTCAATAAGCTTGAATTAAGCTTGAAAATTCCAAGCGTGTAAGCTTGATGCAAGCTTGAATCAAGTGTTCTAGTTTACACTTGCCCAGCTTGCATTAAGCTTGACATTTCAAGCTTAAAAAATTTTCTAAATACACGGGGCGCCCGCTGGCTAACGCGCCCCACATAATTTATTTTCCCGCGCATTTTCCCCCTCTACGCTGAAATTTCAATTTAATTTAATCTGTTTCCATCGAGTGTTCGTGGCTGGAATAGAACACGGGGCCTTTGGCTTAGCAGTCGAGCACGCTATCCATTCAGCCACCGGAGCCTTGTACAGCTATGACTAAAGTTTGAAGTGACTTTTACCACGCTGTTTCCTTGCCAGATTGATAAGTGGACGATGTGTTATTTGTTTCTTTTATTTTTCCATGGGATGCATCAAAATTAAAATAATGTTATGTGTGATTTAGAGACTCTACTAATAGGGAAAGAAACATAATATAAACTTAAGAGCAGCACACGTTTTAAAACTTTCAGTACCGCAACACTCATGAGCAATACTGCTGCCCAAAATCGAGACAAACGACTGATTTTGAAATCAATTTCGTAGTATAATTGTATTTTATTTTGAAGAATTTCCATATTTGGAAATATAGAATGGGTTTACTTAACACAAATTTTGTGTTAAGTAATCTGAAATGAAAGAAACAGATAGTTAAACGTTACTTCGAAATGCTATATCACAGTTGCTAACATGTATGGAATACAAACACTTTTAGTGATTTTTGTAAATATTTCTTAAAATAACAAATAATTGAAAAATTTTGCTATTTTTTAACGCTAAAAATTCTCTTTACAAATGTGGTTATTTTCCTACATATTGGTATGCTATATCGATATAGAGCATAGGTTCCCAACGTGGGCGATAACGCCCCCTTGTGGGCGTTTGAGGCTTTCAGGGGGGCGGTAAAAGACCCAGAGAAAATTAGGGGGCGTTGAAATGGCACGGAGGGGCGTGGGAAGATTAACCAAATATAGTCTAAAAAAGACTTAAAAATTACGCTGATAATATTTTAATAATAATACTTTTTAATATAATTAAGTATGCGTTTTGATTGCTCTCTGAAATTGTCAATTTATTTAGAAAGCAATAGTTTATTATCTATTACTTCACATTATCAAAACCCCTCCTGCCTGTCTTTATAACAGGTAAGCTAAAACTTTTATTCCTCTTTTTTAAATGAAGAATAAATTCAGTAGCGTTTCAGTTCCAACAATACTCTATCTATTAGTAATTTTTTTAAAATTTAATTCTTGTTTTCACCATGCATTATGTACGCACTTGTTTCTCTGGAGTGGGAGGGGGGCGGTATTGAAATATTCACTAGAAAAGGGGGCACCCAGGGGCGTAGCCAAGGGGGAGGTTAGGGGGGTCATAACCCCCCCCCCCATGAGGAATTTTTTGACATACAAAATGTATATTCTTCACTACATTATCACACACACGTATACATATATATGAGTTGTAGTAGTCGTAACCCCCCCCCATGAAAATTTTCTGGCTACGCCCCTGGGGCACCAGTTCAAAAAAGGTTGGGAACCTATGATATAGAGCATTTCGAAGAATTAAAAATAAGTTTAAATTAATTTATACAAATGTAAATTTGAATTATTTTCATTGTTCATACTTTATAATTAAAAAAAATATTTAACTTCTGAATTTTTTTTTATCCTTTGTAATTTTATTTTAAAATTACAAAATTGTAAGATTTTTGGGCCCTAAAATCTGTAGGCCCTGGGCAGTTGCCCCGTTTGCCCTGCCGGTAATATGGCACTGGTAATAAAATAAAACACATCTTTTACGAACTTTCAGCAAATTTGAGGACGCTAGACAATTAATGTCCATTCTCTTTCACAGATGGCGCCATCACTGCGCACTTTGCAAGCTAAAATCCAGCTTAAGCCAACCTTGCATTGCCAAGCCAAATGTCAAGCTTGATTTATAGTCTAAGAGCCAGCGACCGCCAGACCTTCGTCATAGTATAAAAGCTGAAACTTTCTTTGCGCATACCCCCCCAACAGAGGTAGGAACAATCGGCCACTATAAAGTTTGGATGATCGTGGCTTTGGCAGGTAGGTGGCAAAGGTGTAGCAGAAAATTTTCGTCATTTCATAAAGCTTAATTTTTTTATATGTTCTTCTTCGCAGTACTAGAAATCGCTTTATCCCTTGCCAGACACTTTTCCATCGTGGCAAACCCCCGCCAGACAATCTCAAAGTGATGGAAAACGTAATTCTATTACGAGCGCGCTGCAGCATCGTAAGAAAGTTCAGAAGTAGCAGTATAAAATGTGCTTGACGCTTTGTGACAGCTTGACGTACTTTGTCGCGGGAGTTTACGAACAAAACAGTGTTCCATGACTCCCGTTGACTTTGAGATTGTCTGGCGGGGGTTTGCCACGATGGAAAAGTGTCTGGCAAGGGATAAAGTGATTTCTAGTACTGCGAAGAAGAACATATAAAAAAATTAAGCTTTATGAAATGACGAAAATTTTCTGCAATTTTATACACCTTTGCCACCTGTTACCTGCCAAAGCCACGATCATCCAAACTTTATAGTGGTCGATTGTTCCTACCTCTGTTGGGGGGTATGCGCAGAGAAAGTTTCAGCTTTTATACAATGACGAAGGTTTGGCGGCAGCTGACTCTTGCTCTATTAAGCTTATGTGCTGTCTGGGAGACACGCTTACTTACTGTATAATAAACTACTCAAGTAGTACGATTTCAGATGAAAATAATTTATAAACAGCACATGAATATTAATTCACTAAACTTGATTTACATACATATTTTTAGAACTTCTAAATAAATTATGCAAGTTTACACTTACCACCTTTACATTGAGAGCAAAATGTTCGAATTTTATGATAAATTACCATAAAAAAAAAACGGCTCAATCTTCATAAAATGATTATCTACATCTAAAGTTCTTTAGTACGACAAAACTACAAAAAAAAAAAAAAAAAAAAAAAAAAAAAAAAAAAAAACTGTTTTAAAATAATAAAATATTTATAATACTTTTAATAATAAAATAGAACAGTGCTAATGGGGAAAACAGGCGTCAATGATAAAAAATATAGGAGTCTTAAGCCGGATTCATACTGGCCGTACCGAGTGCTCCCGCTTGTGCGTCCCAGATTTTCTCCCCGTGGCCTGCCGTCTCGTTCACCGCGAGGGTTTTTCTCCCGTCCGCTCAGGTTGTGGGGGAATTTTTCTGCCCATCCGTGGCTGGCGGAAGAACTTGTTTGATGACCGGACTGCCATGTGGCCGCCGTTAGGACTGTGCGACTGGATTTATTTTCTTGTGTGCACGTGCAAGTTTTATGGCGTGATTACCCGCCAGACATCTTGGATTATTCTGTTATGTGTGTACTTTTCCGAAGGACTGCCCATCGTCAGCCTTCTTAAGAACTGCTGATTAGTTTCATAGCCTCATCTACACCTGTGTGTGTTTCTACGAGGACTGCTGTATAGCGCTTCATTGCCTCATCTGTTATTTGTGACTTAAGTGCTTCCTGTGATTCACAATGGAAACTACTGTGCTCACTCCTACTCTCGAGCGCCTTAGCTCGACGGACCACTTCAAACAAAAATTCTCTCAAGATACTGTTGAATTCTTTGACCTTTTTCTATGTTCTACTCAGGTATATGACGACCTCATCCGACGCACCGAGGGTGAACAACAGCTGTGCCTGGTGAGTACATTTTCCCACACAATTAATTTTCTTTGCTTGACACCTAACATAGAGGTTCTCTGTAAGTCTAATCTGTTTAATTACATGATGCAACATTTTCCACAGAAACTTGCATGTATTGCCAATCAGTACAGTATTAGATTTAAACAACTTAAAAACGGCACTTATAAATTTACTAAAATTAAATCTAGTGGTAGGAAACGCAGCCTTTCTAGTGACGAAGAGTCACCAGCTTCTACTACATCTAACAAAGTAACAATAGTACATCTTAATGTAAACAAAGACCAAAACTTAGCTAATGATACTAGTTCTGTAGCAAACATTGAAACTCTTGAAAATTCTATGATCACTGAACATGCTGCGGACATTGCCACTTCGGCTGAGCTGCCCAGCACTCACACGCACGCCCAAACCCCAGATTTAAACTCAGCCAATATGGACACTTCCATATCTGGTACACAAGGGAACCAAAACGAAGAAAATACTAGAGGTTCCACATTTTATGCCGAAATTGTCGGCAACTGGATGGATATGCTTCGCGAACTCAAGGATATCTTGGGCGAAGCCCCGAAAACCGACTTATCTGGAGAACTACTTAGGATCAGAACAAAAAACATTGCACACTACCGTAAGGTGCAGGAGTATCTTGAAACAAAAAACATCAAATTCAGCACAATTGATCCCAGGATCGAGCGACCGAAAAAGGTTGTTCCACTCCCACTGAGGAAATTGAAAACTTTTTAAGGGAAAAGAATTTTCATCCCCTCAAAGTAGCATATATGCGAAACAAAACAACTAATCTGCCACTCCCCCTCTTTGTTGTGACTGTGAGAAACTCTCCGCACTTTGAGGATATATACAAAATAACTAATTTTGATGGTATTGATGTCAAAATTGAGACTCAAAAATCCAAACCATTCAAACAATGTTATAATTGTCAAGCCTTCGGGCACAGCTCGCTTACCTGCAAGTTAAGCCCAAAATGTCTCAGATGTGCCGGCCCTCATTTAGCCAAAAACTGCACTCTGCCTAAGGATTCTAGAGACGCCGCTTGTGCTAACTGCAGTGGCCCCCACCCCGCTAATTACGCTGGCTGCCCTAAAAATCCCTATAATAGAGGGAAAAACTCAATTGCCCCCGCTCTTGCTAGGGGAACTCAAAACTTGACTAACTCGAAAAATAACAAAAATTCTCGACCTAGCTTCAACAGCAAGAAAGTAAATAGCAATGTTTCTTACGCTTCAGTTTTGAAAACAAATACTCTAACCCAAAACAAACATACTCCCAAAACTCTTCCTAAACAGTCAAATTTTGCATATCACAACAGATTCAAACTTTTGGACGATGAGTCTGACACTGACTGTTCTGTTTTCAGTGACCCAGAACCCTTTGAAGAAACTGAAGCTCCGGCTGAAGTCCCCCAGGCTCAAACGGTCACCAAAACAAAACCAGGCACAAATACTGCTAGCAAGGCTGTAAACATTCAACCTGATAATACAAACAACTCCAAGCAAACGACTAAAATCCAACCCCAAACTAGTAAAGAAACGAATGAAAACAGGACTAGTGGTGCCACCACTAAAACTAAACGGCGACCTGTAAACAAAACTAGAAAAATAAAGAGAAACACAAAATATAAGAAACAAAACAATGAAACTAATACGCTTAGTTTTTTCGAAATTATACAAACTCTGCGAGAGCTAAATGAAGCAATAGGCCTCAGAAACATACTAAACTTCTTTAGAGACCTTCGACAAGTTTTAAATAATGATGAAGATGACAATATGCAAAAAGCATTAAAAATATTTGAGATAATCACAATTCATTGTAACTTCAACGAAAATCATGGGTCAAAATCTAAATAATCTCAATATTTTCTGCTGGAATGCGAACAGCATGGGGATTACCTAGCTCTAAATGCATTCGATATAATCCTCTTACAAGAGACAATGTTCCGACCAAACAAAAATTACAACATCGCTAACTACAATCTTTACCAAAACACTCCTACCCAGTGGCGGATCCAGAAAGTTTGTTTTGGGAGGGGCTAAATTTTGAGAAAAGCTTATTTCACCCAAACAAAATGTACAGTAAAGCAAAATTTTAGTCTAAACCAATGTAAAAACTTTTGGGAGGGGCTAAGGGATTAAAAAAGATCATTTTACATACTCAAAGTGCATAATGAAGCAGAATGTTACCCTTTAGCAATATCTTTTGGGGGGGGCTGAAGCCCCCTAGCCCCTCCCCTGAATCCGCTACTGCTCCTACCCAAACTTCTCAGAGACGCCGTGGCGACACAGCTATTTATGTAAAAAAGAGCCTCATTAGCAGACAATTGGACATAAATTTCACTCGGCTTGAGTGCACAAATGTCATTATTAATATAAACCAAAATAACTTCCTCTTTAGCTCCATTTACATCCGATCTAACGAACACTTACCCGCTCAAGACTTATTAACACTAATTAACTTCCACCCGCACGTCATTATGGCTGGGGATTTTAATGCTCACAGCACTGCTTGGAACTGCGTTCGCACCTGTAGTAGGGGCCGTCAGCTCCTGAAGTTTATCACTGATAACAACATCGCGCTAATTAAAACAACCACCCCCACTCATTACTCCCAAGGTAATCCCTCGTTTATTGATTTCTGTCTCACCAAAGACTTTCATTATAACACTGCAGCTCGTACAATAGACATGTTTGACTCTGACCACCTTCCCATTCATATTAGTGTTGACTTTGCTCTTCCACTCTCCTCCAATTAAGAAAACATACACTCGTACTAATTGGAGAATTTACACCGAGTCTTTGTTGGATGCTCAGTTTGAAAACTTGCATCTTGACTCTCCCACCTCACTTAACTCTGCAATTAAAGATTTAAATGATACCTTAACCACTGCCAAAAATCTTGCCTCTTACGAGTGCCCTTATAACAACTTCAATCTCCTCCCTGCTGATATCAAACAAAAGATTAGGGATAGGAACAGAGCGAGGCGTCTTTACCAACGCACTAAGTCCCCCCTACATAAACAAGATTATTATCGACAAAAATTCCTAGCTAGAGAGGCTCTCTACATACATCGTCAAGAGCGCTGGGAGTCTTTTCTAGAAGAACTAAATCAAGACGAGTCCGATGTTTGGAAAATAATTAAAAGATTTCGGAGGAAAAAATACGATTTCCCCCCTCTCCAGAGCCCTTCAGGTATTGCTTACACGGATGAGGACAAAGCCAACACTCTAGCGCAAGCTTACAAGCAACAATTCACTGTACACTCTGATCTCGTTAACCCTGATTTTGATAGAGATATCAAGGCTCAGATTGAGGACTTTCTAAGTCGTCCCCCGACTCAGTCCTTACCCCTTACTACTAACTTAGAAGTAAGCGAAATAATTAGCAAACTTAACAATAAAAAAGCCCCCGGCATAGACAACATAACTAATCTTATGCTTAAAAATATCCCACATAACATTCTTGATCTTATAACTCAAATCATAAACACAATTCTCGATCTCAAAGTTTTTCCTGATGTTTGGAAAACGGCCATTGTTTGTGCCATTCCTAAGTCTGGTAACCTGGCTATCCCAGAAAATTACAGACCCATTAGCCTTCTGAGCAGTCTCAGTAAAGTAGCTGAAAAAATTATCCTGAGGAGACTTAGCTCTCATTTGCGGGATAACAACATCATCATTCCTGAGCAATTTGGCTTTAGGCCCAAACATGCTACAATTCACCAGCTCCTTAGAGTAGTGGAATTTCTTTCTGAGGGCTTTAACCTCAAGAAATCCACCGGAGCAGTAATGCCGGACATTAGCAAAGATTTCGACCGCGTCTGCCATAACTCACTTATTTACAAACTAATCACTATAAACACGCCGGATGCGTTGATTCATTTGATTAACTCTTATCTGAGAAATCGAAAGTTCTCCGTCCGCATCAACAACACTTACTCCAATCACACTCCTATTGAGGCTGGTGTACAACAAGGGTCACTCCTTGGTCCTACACTGTTCAACATCTACATAAATGATATTCCAAGAGATTCTCACACATCTTTAGCAGTATATGCAGACGATACGGCTATAATGTCCAGATCCACGCACCCTGACACTATGGTCAACAAAATTCAGCACCACATTGACACACCTGAAGATTGGTTTGCCACTTGGAAATTAAAAGTAAATCCCTCTAAGTGTCAGGCCCATTCACTTCACTAGATCCCGCAAGATTGCGAAACCAATATATATTAATGACCAAAGAGTTGAATGGGGCAGGACCTGTAAGTATTTGGGAGTCATGCTGGATTCCAGACTGACTTGGAAGGCACAGGCCACCTACGCCCGTAACAAAATGATTGCGGCCGAAAAATCTATCTCAAAGTTACTATACCAAAGCAAACTTAGCATTCCCAACAAACGAAAACTGTACAACATGATTGTCCTCCCTGCAGGTACATACGCTAGCCCCATTGGGGTTATGCTGCGAAAACAAATCTAAACTTAATCACAACTCAACACAACAAAATACTGCGAAAAATTAGACATGCTCATAGATACATGAGAAACACGGTTATACGTAGAGATCTCATGATTCCCTCCATGTACGAAATTATTAAAAAACAAGCCCAACACTTTTATGACAAAGTCTATAACTTACCAAATGAACTAATTGCAGAAATCCCTGATTATGACTTCCGCGATTCAGACAACCGGACACGGCCTAAAGCTGTCCTCCTGCTTAATGAGTAGGATTATAGCACAAATTCTCAGTACCTTTTCTTCCAAATTACGACTTCCCTATTTGTGAGTCCCGATCTTGTCCCACCCTTGACATTGTCTTCTAGAGTCCCTTGTATATATTGTATAAAATTTATTTTTATTTCATTTTGCATTATTCTCATACTGTTTTGCTCTAATATATATTACTATTTACCTTTTCTATTATGTATGTTCTGATACTGCATTTTCTCTTACATGTCCCATCGATGTATAACTACTCATCAAACAACTGGAGTTAAACCGTCATGGAACAGGCACTCCTTTCAAGAACAATTCGATGATGATGATAAACTCAATTTTCGCAGTGGCAATCCACACGCAGGCCCGTAGCTAATAGCGACAGTGATAAGGTTGGGTAGCAGCGCAAAATTGGCGCAAAAGCAAAACTATGCCGTACGCAAAAACGGAGCTTTTCGGACAACCTGTACTTATCTCAGTGAGCCTTGCATTGGAGAGCGCTTAAAATCGTAGATGGAACGATTGGAGACCAATAAAAGCTGATAAATCCTGTAGATTGTACAAGCTTCATATTACAAATGACATTTCTTAACATTTGAATTACACTAGATTTCAAATATAAACAAATAAAATATGCAATCGTTGAAAGACAATCAGTTGTTATATTGTATAATAATGTAATTTTTTAAAAAATAATTTAGGATACACCTAATTACTTCCTTGTACGTAGTATAAGGAAGTAATGTGATCCCGAAAAATTTTGGGGGCCAAATTTCGACAAAAAACCGATTTTGACTACCTCGAAATTGAATTTAAAAAATTTTTTCGATGCATCTCATCGTAGGCTATCATGCACGATCATATTAATGCGTCTGCAACTCATTTTGACCAGCAGCGAGTCTATTGTGGCCAGTTTTTCCATGCCGTCTGTACGTACGTACGTATGTATGTAACTCGCATTTCTCAAAAACTATTGGTCGTAGAATGTTGAGATTTGATATTTAGGATTGTTCTATGATCTAGTTGTGCACCTCCCCTTTTGGTGATAATCGAATGGATAGTTTATGTACAGGACCGCCCAAAAGATTCGAAATACATTACACTCTATGGGCCGATATTCATTAAACTCGCCTAACTCAAAAGCTATTAGGCGTAGAATGTCCAAACTTCATATTTTGGATATTTGTAACATCTAGTTGTGCACCTCCCCTTTTGGTTCCATTCGACTGGATAGTTTATCTACAGGACTGCCCAAAACATTCGAAATACATTACGCTCAATGGGCCGAAATTCATTAAACTCGCATATCTCAAAAACTATTAGGCGTAGAATGTTGAAACTTTATATTTAGGAAGTTGTAACATCTAGTTGTGCACCTCACCTTTCGGTTCCATTCGACTGGATAGTTTATCTACAGAACCACCCAAAAGATTCGAAATACATTACGCTCTATGGGCCGAAATTCATCAAAGCGTTTTTTAGAGGTATTGGGCTATTTCAAACGACTCAGAAGTGATATATGCTTTAAAGAGTTAGAAAATGAATTTCTCCATTAAAAAAAGTGTCTTTATCATTTATAGTTCAGCTACAGGAACACTCAAAAGATTTCCAATACATTACGGTCAATGGCAATTTTAGGGGCATTCATCCATTTCAAGCACAATGCCGTCCTACCACATAAGTTAGGTAATGGTCCGACCACGGTCACGTGACTCCCTCAAGAACTATCCAAAAGTCGCCAAGCTTGGCGACTTTTGGTGTACGTGTGTGCATATTTAACTCTCAAATCACAAAAAATATTATGAAATTTCATATATAAGATTGTTGTAACATCTAGTTGTGCATCTCGATTTTTGGTTCCAATCTACTGGAGAGTTTATTTACAGAACCACCGAAAAGAATTTCAGTACTTTAATGTCTATGGACATCTTCAATATAATACAACTGTAGACGGTCATTGTTTGGTACATGCCCAAAATCTCGCCGTCTGTCCTCGGCCTTGGCGAGTTTTGGCGAAATATCGCCAAATTTGGCGATATTCAGTTATTTGGTCCATGCCCAAAGTATCGCCATTTGTCATCGTTCTTGGCGAGTTTTGGCGAAATATCGCCATATTTGGCGATAATCTGTCATTGTTTGGTTCATGCTTAAAATCTCGCCAAATGTCGTCGAAATTGACGAGTTTCGCCGAAATATCGCCAAATTTGGCGCCAAAAATTATTTCGTATTTTGTATAACTGTAAAACTTTAACACGTAGAATTTTGAACTTTTGTATTTAGAACTATTGTAATATCTAACTGTTTTCAATATCTTTTTTGACAGCAATCGACTGAGAATTTATTTACAGGGTTTGCCAAATGACTTTAAATACATTGAGGTGTATGAATGCATTCAATTCATTGAAAGTCTGTGGTCAATGACTACTTTGGCTATCCCCAAAATCTCGCAGATTATCTCAAGCTTTTAGTGAAATATCGCCATTCGGCTTTTGGTGAAATATCGCCAAATAAAGTGTTAGAAGGAAATCTTTCAAATTGAACTCAGCTTGGCGATATCGAAATATTTGGCTAGAAATCGCTAAATCTTACTATTATTGATATTTTATCTCTTTCAAAGAAATAAGTTTAGAGGAAGTGCGTCGAAAATATTTTTGATCTAATAGACGTGCAAGGAAGTCATGTGTTGGACACATCAGATTTTTTTAATTTCGCAATTAAGCCATAAACGGTACTGATAAAAAGTTCCTTTTCTTCATTATATCGCAATTAACCAAAATTATTAATCAAAACATACGGATCAAAACAATACAAATAGAAACTGAAAACAAAATTAAATATACCATACTTTATAAATTTAAAAGACCGATTTTCATTTTCAATGTTTACAATACATTATGTATGAATATCAAAGAATTTTACAAACAAGGCTTTCCCGCTAATCTTCTGGGAAAAAAAAAAAAAAAAAGAATAGTTCCGCGGCAGAAACTTTCTGAAAACGGTATGTGCGCTAGGGATGGCGGTTTCTACCGAATCCACCGGTTTTCGGTGTTTCAGTTTTTTTGTCTTCCAGTTAAACCTATCGAGTAAAACTGTCCTTAAAACACCGGTTACAAAAAACACCGGTTTACGGTTTTTTTTAAAACGACATCTATTGTGAAAAAGGAGAACTGAAACTATTTATTCGACCTGATAACATTAATATTTGTTATAATAGGAAGGAAAATAATAAAAATTAAAATGTTAGAATACCCAAGTGGAAAAAAGAAAACTGAAAACTAAAGTAGATTTTGCTCTATTCTAATAAAAATATGGTATTGCAATATACTTAAAAGTCTCACTACTGAAAAAATTCAAAATAATAGTGGATCACCTTTTCTCTGTTCACCACGGGGGAACTTCAGTTATGGTAAACTTCGGATATAGTGAACGAAATTTGATGGTTTCCATAAGTTCACTATAACCGGAGTTCGCAATATATTTATATAGTTTTGAATGTAGTATTTTAAAATATTTTTTTCAAAGAATATTCATAATCTTAAATTTTATTATATCTCAAAAATATAGATAATTATTAAGCATTAAATTAAGCAGAACAAATATCAATCAATAAAAGTACATCGCATCTAAGAATAAGTATTTGTTTTTTGCTGTTGTTGAGATGTTTTATTTCTATGTCAATTTTTAGTGTCTCTTATTGTGTCTAGTTAAATAATAAATAATTAAAATCTCTAATTTACATAGCAATTGTATTTCCTGTTTTATTATAATTTTAAATGGAAATGGAGGTTACGGCCAATTATCTGCACTAGTAATCTAGGCGGGGGGTTGTATTGCCCTCCCTTGGGGACTTTCTAAGGAGTCCTAACCCGTATTTGCGCTAAATTT
>JAWZYV010018259.1:0-30277 GCA_038373885.1 Cheiracanthium punctorium | reverse complement strand
AAATACTTTTGCACCTGGCTCGCGCTGAGGGAAGAAGAGGATTACGCTTCCACTCGCAGTTGGTGTGCATGTAGGATGGCTTAGCTCCAGCGACCAAATGTGGCATGCTTAATTTTTTATCGTTTCAGTGCGTAACGTAAATTCGTAGAAGTTTTAAAATAAATATGGTTTAAGTGCTGATATGTGTAATGTTTAATTATTTAATAATTTTGTATTAGCAACCTTCTAAATTGCGTCTTAGTATTTTACACGTAGTATAGTCCATAGTATACTACCACTGTGCCAAAGATCATTGTAATCCGTTTCCCTGAGGCCGGGCCTCCTCCTTGTTAGATAAAGGTTTCGTGCTCTTGTGGAAGTTTGGAACCTTTTTGCAACTGAAAAAGGACGGACATTTGGTAGAGCCCATCATGATAAAATTGACCAGACATTCCTCATTTTCTCAAAATTTTTATTAAAATCTTTTTTAATACAGCTTAGTTTAGTAATTTTTTAGAGAATTGTTGAAGTTTAAGCAATGTGAGAGAGAGAGAGAGAGAAAGGGGAAAAGTTTCCTAGAACAGCACATTTCTACAAAATACATCAAGAACATGTCTTGATTTGGGGACCCCACTTTGATTGAGGGGCAAGGGCAGCTGTCCCGCCTACACCTGCCTTAGTCAGACTCTGTTTAAAATGTTAGCAAAGTCTCGACCAAACTTCAGGATGTTAGCGAAGTCGCGGGTTGTAAAACTAGGATTTATATGGAATTTTGAACTGTTTATATGGGTTTTATTCGGTGTTTTGATATGTTCCGTGGGCCAGACCAAAAGCCATCGTGGGTACGCCGGCTGGAGGTTGCCCATATGTGTTCTAAACCGTCTTTTTTTTCACGGAGTGCTCGGAACTTTTATTACAGAATTTTCTGTAACGTTCATCTTTAACTTGAATTCTAATAATTTAAGAATTTTTTTCTAAATGCTCGTTAACGTTGAAAAAGCGTTTTAAAAAATTTATAGATGAAAAGACATTTTTTAAAGAAAAAAAAATCATAGTTTTGACAGTTTAAGCGTCTATTTAATTGTATGGACTGGCCCTTAAAATCTTTCTTTGTCCACGTGTATCTGAAAATGTTATTTATCAGTTATATATGCCTCGATTATGTGATTAAGACTTACATCTGGTACAGTGCAGAAATACAGTAAATTATAAATTATTGATTTTGAAGTACACGAGAGGAGCGTCAAAACGGAGCCGTCGCTAAGCAACTGGCCTGCTTATGAGTTGTCATCGCTAAAAATGAGTTTATCATTGAGGCCTGTTTTCTCCAGTCACAGTATTCTATTTTATTATTCTAAGCATTATAAATGTTATATTATTTTATTATTTTAAAACAATTTTTTTATACTTTTGTCGTACTAAAGAACTTTAGATGTAGGTAATCGTTTTGTGAATCTTGCTCCATTTTCTTTCATGAAAATTTATCCTAAAATTCGAACATTTTTCTCTGAATGTAAAGGTAAGTGAACGCTTTTATAATCCCCGATAACACAAAGACAAACAACGGAAATCCGCTGGTTTCCTCATTCAGGATATTCATGCATCCACTGGATGATGCCGTCTGCTACGTAGCTGGACGTAGGATGTCCAGTGGGTATCACAATGTCACACTTATTTATGTCTACAGGATGTCCGATGGGACGCTGACAGGACCTTACACCGGATGTTTACAGGTCAATTTGATACGATAGACGGCCTGCAAATGTCCGATAGGACTATCGCAGGACCTTTATAGAACATTGCCAGTTTAATCACTGGATGTTTACAGGCCCAGTTTGATACGATAGACGGCTTGCAAATGTCCGATAGGACTATCGCAGGACCTATATAGAACATTGCCAGTTTAATCACTGGATGTTTACAGGTCCAGTTTGATACGATAGACGGCTTGCAAATGTCCGATAGGACTATCGCAGGACCTTTATAGAACATTGCCAGTTTAATCACTGGATGTTTACAGGTCCAGTTTGATGCGATAGACGGCTTGCAAATGTCCGATAGGACTATCGCAGGACCTTTATAGAACATTGCCAGTTTAATCACTGGATGTTTACAGGCCCAGTTTGATACGATAGACGGCTTGCAAATGTCCGATAGGACTATCGCAGGACCTATATAGAACATTGCCAGTTTAATCACTGGATGTTTACAGGTCCAGTTTGATACGATAGACGGCTTGCAAATGTCCGATAGGACTATCGCAGGACCTTTATAGAACATTGCCAGTTTAATCACTGGATGTTTACAGGTCCAGTTTGATGAGATAGACGGCTTGCAAATGTCCGATAGGACTATCGCAGGACCTTTATAGAACATTGCCAGTTTAATCACTGGATGTTTACAGGTCCAGTTTGATACGATAGACGGCTTACAAATGTCCGATAGGACTATCGCAGGACCTTTATAGAACATCACCAGTTTAATCACTGGATGTTTACAGGCCTACAATTTGATCTAACAGATGATCTACAAATATCCCTCTGGATGTTTGCAGGGACCTTATTTAACTCTCAAAAATAACTATTGGGTGTTTATAGCCTTTACACTGTAGATATCCCATTAGAAATTTATAGAATCAATTTACTGCATTTATTACATTTAATTTTGCTATTAATGTGGTAAGTAAAATACTGCCACATTAGCAGCATAATTAAATATCTTATAAATACTGTAAATTGATTTTTAATGTCCAATGGGATATCAACAGTATAAAGTTTTAAACATCCAATAATTATTTTTGGCAACGCTCTATAAAAGTCCAATTTCCCAGCAGGATATTTGTAGCTCAACTATTGGTATTTAGTTACTAAAAATTTGTTTAAGTATACTTTACTTTGATATACTACAGCTTACTGAAGAAATGAGAAAATTTTTGTAGTCTAAAAAAAGCACACACTTTCTTAGTACATAAATGTTTAGTTGTGAATTTCAGTTTGAAATTAATAACCTTAAAATTCACTAGTTCCTTGCTTTTCATGTTATTAAAATAAAGCTTAAATTGTTTTTTCTTTGGTATGGCTAATTTAAGAAATGCTTGTGTAACTTACACAAAATTTAAAACAAAGCAAAATGCTGACCTAAAGCAAATTTAATTACTTTAGGAGAGGGTAATTTATATAATTTACACATAAAAAAGTTAATGCAAAATTTTGTAAACAATATAATTTAAATACTAATCAGTGGTTTCAGCTGCTGTATAAAATTTTTATAAAGGCTAATAAGTTAATTACTAGAATAAACAAATCTGGATGACTAATTAACGTTGTAAAAATAAAACAATATTTCAATAAAAACAGTCCTTGTGAATTAGAAATTACAAGATTATAGAAACGTTAAATTTGAAAAGAGTCAAGTTGCAATTTTGTACGACAGAGGAAGAACAACTGAAATATACTCCTTTTCCTACTCTGAATTCTAAGAGAATTGGGCATTAAAATAAGTCAGGCAATTTATGAAAAAAAAAAATCAAGAATGGCTTTAAAGAAAAGAAAATCAGACGTACCTTTTGCTCAAGTTAATAGAATGCCTGAAAATAATTAGCATAAGAACAACGAAATTTTTGAAACTCAATTTATTTATTGTTCGTCATTTAATTTTTACATATATATTATTCTCTCTTTGGCATGACACAATGACGTTTTTACATATTTAATATTTGAACATGTTTGTGATGGGTATTCTTTACAAAATAAGTCATGAACCATGGCAGAGTATGGAATTCTTCTCCAACTAGGTTTACACACCACTCAGTCATCATCACACACAGCACCTGAAAAAATGGTTAAAATGCTGTTAATATATCTATAAATAAACAACTAGCATTTTATGCACATATGCTTTTGGCTGAATGATTTGAAACAGGATTTTATTTTACATTTTATTATGCTTACAGCCAGATCTCATCAAGAATCATCAATTCAACAGTTTGGTAAAACACACATTTGCTGCGATTTTATGAGGAAGTCTTTATTTTGCGAAGAAAAGAACAGATTATTTAAGAGAAAAGTTGAAAGTTTTTTTTTTTTTTCAGAGACAATTAACTTCTAAAAATAAATAGCTCTTATGAAAGATAATTTTTAAATAACTGAAAGGTGAGTGTGAGTCCTAAATATATACTTGCTTTTTAATTGCAGATCTTTAAAAAGTGTGTTCCAAACTATAAAGCTAACTTTGAACATGCATGACATGCATCTACCATCTTTGGTACACATACCGCCCTTTCCTGCACAATTCCTAATACTAGACCTATCCACTTAGTATTTTCCTAGGATAACCTTTAAATGACAAAAGGTTAAAATAAACATTTGAGTCTAAGAATGCCCCAGTGAAAGAAATCCATCAGAATTAGCACAATATTGTGCATGAGAAGGCTTTTTAGGAAATTTTGTGTAATGAAGTCTGCTGGATGTACTGCATTATGGGGGAAAGACATGAATTCGACAAAAAGTGCATTAAAAATAGCAAGTATGCCTGTAACAACTGCAGCTAAGTTCCCATGGACATTTGCAAAAAGCTCCTCATCCCAAGGAAAAAAACTGCTAATTGATCAATAAAAGAAAAAAAAATGTGGGAAATCAGCACATTTGGGTCCACAATTTTAAACTCTTAAAGGATAAAAATAAAAGTTAGTACAATTTCAAAAGGTTCACGAAATGGAACATGTTTCTAATAAAGCATTTTGTCTTTTGAAAATGAAAAATGATTAGATTTTATTTGAAGATACGAGTTTTAGGGAAATGATAAAAAATAAAATTTAGCTTTCTTTTTGATGATTTGTTCAAATTTAAGGATATCCAATTACAAGTTTCCATATGAAAAACTCTCTTCATAACTTTCAAGAGAAAATTCTCCTTGTCAAGAATATTCTTCAAAGATTACTGGAATTTAACAACACTAATTATTCATAAATATTATTAATCTAATTTTGTAAACAGATTTTTTTATACACTCTAAATCCCCCCCCCAAAAAAAAATGTGGTTCATTTTCACGCTGAAAATTTTACAAGTTTGGGTACTTTCTGGTAACAACAAAAGGTTACAATCTGTTGTGGTTTCTCATTCTCAATGATGGATCAATTCAAGATAAGCAGAACCAGCGAAAATACTGTAGAACTACTGTGCACTCAGTAAGTTAAAATAACATATTTATAGTCCAATTACATAAAATAAAAGCTTCTGCAAGATTTTAAAGGAAAGGATCCAAAATTTTGAATCATTCAAGCTTCATTTGCTGCAAAATCCTTAAACAAAATTTAAACACGGCATATAAATATATGACACATATATTGTAACTGAATATACTATACACTTTTCTGGAAAATTTATGTGAATTTTTGTCAAAGTTTTCCTTGTTAAAACTTGTTTACGAAACATTAAAATACAGTGCAAAATACTGAAGATCATTTTAATTCAACTATATTTTTTGTGAAGGGCCAGTTTAATTGATCCCCCCCCCTCCCTAAGGATGCTTTATTCAAATGTAATTTTGTGAAGGAGCCACAAAAAAGACAAATTTTGTCTGCATACATCCTCAATAAACTCTGATGATTTTGCATTTCCATAATTTACATTATTTTACCTAAGTATTACCAGACTGAAAGCAGAAACAAAAGAAAACCTGTTTCGCGAACAAACAATACCTCTTTAAATGCTAGACTACATTTGATTATCCCATCCCTATAAATCAATTGAGAGTTCTGAAAATTTCTAAAAGAACTATGTAATAAACACAGAATTACACTGCAAAATTTTCTGAAGTGCAACAGCACAATCAGATGAAAAAGGAACTTTAAAAAAAAATTTAATGTCGTTTTGTTTTCAAATTTTCATAAAAGGTACCTATTTTCAAGAACATGCTTAGAGATCTTGTTTTTGATAGTTGAAAGTATATGTAGCATTAAAATATTGCATCAAAACATTTCTCTAAAGTCATCTTATTCTCATACCCGTCAGTGGAGATGGTGATTACACTTAATTTAAGGGATGATAAACATGACTATTAAAATCATTATAA
This sequence comes from Cheiracanthium punctorium, assembly GCA_038373885.1. Lineage (NCBI taxonomy): Eukaryota > Metazoa > Arthropoda > Arachnida > Araneae > Cheiracanthiidae > Cheiracanthium > Cheiracanthium punctorium. The sequence continues at coordinate 24,225 of JAWZYV010018259.1, read as the reverse complement.
TTTATTCTCTGACTACGTACAACCATTACAATAATTAATAAATTAACAATATAAATTGAAAAAGTAACCACTGGCTCACTCAGGGTTTTAGTTTGGGGGGGGGGGTAGGCTACAAATTCTGCTGAACTCTGTCATAGTGACCTCGATTATATAGTTATAACTTCCTTATAATGTCAAAATATTCTGTGCCACTTGACTTGCCGATAGAACAACATGCATATGAGCAATGCTGTTGACAAATTATAATCAGATCTTTTCAGTATCGTTGAAACGAGTTTAACTACCTTTGTATAGTAACTGCAAGTATTTATTCACAAACTAACTTTATAAAATGTTCTTTAGAAATAATTTAAAGACAATTTTTAAAAAGAAAAATTTAATTAATTAGGGACGATTTTCAATGCTTTTTACTTCTAACACTCCCCTCTATGGGGACTTGAGCCCCATAGCCCCCTCCGTGGGTGCCCCTATAAAAGCAACTTTGCCAGGCTGTAGTTTAAAGAAACACAAAACCTGATGCATGGTTTTGGTAAACAAAATTAATTGTGCCAGGGATTCAAAAAATTGAAAATGATTCTTTATAAACTGCAGTACACACTGAAATGAATGAAAAGACTTTGCTTCTTACGAAACTTCCATAAAAATTTTGTTAACATGGAAATGCAGAAGAAAAGTTTCAAAGTGTCACATCACATTTCACAAAACTTTTAACTAATTCACAAGCTAAGAATTTTTGTAGTATTACAATTGAAAGATTTTTTGTTTATTACAGTGTGTAGTACATATTTTGAAGAGACACTAAAATTTTTAAGGCCCTATGTTTATTTGTATATATGTACCAAAATCACATTTTTGCACACCACTATCTTAATACTACTATAAGAAAACTCACTCCAGGATAACTTATAATGTAAGCTGAACTAAATATTTTCAATGCTCAAATTAATATAATTAAAATACAAATTAGTTTACTTATAAAACCAGAATTAAAACTGTTCAGATAACAAACATAAAAACTTCGTTAATTTAAAAACCATAGCATAGCAAACTTGATAAATTAAAATAATCAGAAAGGCTGATATTTTTTATGTAAATTTTTGTTTTGTTGTAATGAACACATTCAACAATTAAACACACAATTGTTTGTTGCATTTCTCAAATGCTATATCTGAGCACATAAATCCAGCAATATCCCATCAAAATTAATTGAAAACTTTGTGAAATAAGACAAAGAAGGGTACTATGCAAAACGATATTTTCAGGTAGTGTAAAAAGTTAATCTTTCGTCACAGTAGCGAAAATAAATAAACAATTAACAACAGGAGCAATTTAGTTAAGCATTTTCCCCCAAAATAAATCTGAATTCTTTCTATCTAATATGTAACATGTTATTTTCAGCCTTTTTTTTAATGTAGAAAACTTAACCATTTAAAATATCGAGATTGACACCTATAAAAAGGCAATTTCAAAACAAATATGGATAGTCAACAACTCGACTTGCAAAATCACAAATTTTTTAAATCTTTGTAGTAGTACAAATTTTTTACTATTTATTTACTCCTTTCCGGCTGAAAATACTAATTACTAGGCATTGAATAAAGCAACGTTTGCAAGCACACACACATACCACGTGAAGGAAACCAAACAATCAGAAGTTTTTCAACTCTTAAAAGAAGTTTTTCTTAATAATTCTTTTACAATAAGTAATACACGTACGTATGCATTTAAAAACTTACTTTATCTACATGAAGGTATGAAGTTCAAATACAGGTATTGTAGTTTATTAACTTCGCAAGTCACTCGCCACACTTGAACACATTTTCGCGCTCAACAAAATGGCTACTGTCTTCCGATCACTTCCGATTCCGAAAGTTCTGATAACTGCGCATGCTCGTCAAAAAGTGACATCGGCAGGCATCCGTCGGATTCTCTGACTGGATCTCTAGCATCTGTCAGATACAAAGTAACCAGTGGATTTCTATAGACGCCTACAGTATGATATGACGGCTGCAGGATCTAAATGATATCTGTAGGATATCCAACGGATGTAACTGGTTATCTGGGAATGTATTTAGAAATTCTAAAAATGTGTACGAAAATCATGTTTAGTAAATAATTACTCATGTGTTATTTATAAATAAATTATTTTAATCAGAAATCGTATTACTTGAGTAGTTTTTATTCTTGTAAATAAGCATGACGTTGTGATACTATTTAGACAATTTCATTTTGCCAGTTGAAAATGTTATTTATGTTATATATGCCTCGATTATGTCATTAAGACTTACATCTGGTACAGTGCAGAAATACAGTAAATTATAAATTATTGATTTTTGCCCGTTTATATAGAAACTTCAAATGTAGTTAATATTTTGTACAAGCGTTCATTATGCTTGCTCAATTCCAAAGTTCGATTGAGAAAGCGACAAAAGAATAATATATACTACACGAAATGTCTTTATTAAAGAATAATTAATTCAGGGATCGCGCTATAGAGCGTATTTTATCAATTTTCTCCAATATACAGGATATCCCGAAAACACTGAAATGCGCTTTAATACATCATTTGTTAAAGATTAATCTTGAATTGTTTAAAATAACGTAGGAAATACGACTATGTTCATGAAATATTCATTATAAAAATGTCTTTCTCATTTGTGTATTTAGTTATTTTAAAGTATATTAAATATCCACTTGTGAAACTAAAATAAGCAATCGTGAATCACGAGAGTAAGCGCTACTCTGTTTTTCTTTCAAATTATATGCATCTATTTTTTTATGTAAATATGTATCATAGCAAACAAATTAATCTTACGTACTTGAATTAGTAACACAATTACTACTTAAAACTACATTAAATAACGTTTGAAAGCACTGGGAAGCTTAACCCATTTATGCCTAGCGTCCCTTTTTTGGGACGGCATTTTCGCTATTAGTCGAAAACGTTATTTATTTTTCCTAGCCTTTATTCATGAGTATTGAGGCTCGACTCTACAAAATATTTTAACATGACCCAGTAGGATGTTGATATTTCGATTTTTATGCATAATGATTGTAAAAGAAATCGTCCCTTGTTCAAGAATTTGACATCAGAAATTTATCTATTATTTCTGTTATCAGTAAAAATCGAAGAAAGTCGCAAAAACATCCAGGCACAAATGGGTTAAGAAATGCCTGATGTATACGTGAAGACTCGAGCATCCGTAGGCCTCTTTGGATGGCTCATCAAAATACACGCGCAGGCCTATTACTAATTGCGAAGGCCCCGGTCAAAATCTGGAGTGGCAGAAAAGGGAATTTCACCAATGACGCATTTGCTCCATGGTTGCTCTGTTTAGATTGCCCAGTGGATCTCAAACGGTCGTATAAGGTATAATCGTAATCGAAATAAGACCAGTCTTTCTTCTCATAATGCAGAAACATTTATGTTATTCTAGTTAACTGAATATTAAATGATAATGTTGGTATATAATGCCTAATGCTTTTACAGAAATAAAATGAGTGTAATACAATAAGATGGTAAGTTCATATAATTACTCTTGGATATGCACGTTTGTCTATTTATTAGTTTTCTAATTAAACTTGTAGTATATATATTCATGCAGCCGGACTATTTGTTTACCTTTTGATTTTTGGTCACTTAATGCTTTTTTCTATGTTTAACGGCATTTTAATGTAAAAAAATGTATATAAACTTGAAAAAGGATTACAGTAATCCTTGTTTTAAGTTCATTGTTTTAGTTAAGTAATCCTGTAAGTAACGGTACAAATTGTGATAGAGAATTTCCCCACTGTACCTTTCCTCTTAATTTATAATCATTTCTTTAGATTAATGTTTGCTCTCGTTATAATACTGGATTGCAGAGTTTGTGTAAATAACTGTGTATTTATTCTAATCTTATAGCATAAAATATTTGTTTATTTTCATTTGTAAGTTTGTTTCGTTTTTTATGTACTTTTAAATTACTTCTGCTGTTAGAATGGTACCCTGATCGAATGTTGTTAAACATTACCTAAAATATTAAAGAAACCATCATTTATGGAAATTATTTTGCTTAAATTACTTAAATCGAGTGTTTGTTCAGTTTTTTTTTTTTTCCTTACTTCAGAAACTTTCGGTGATGAAAAGAATGGTTACTATATAGCGGATTTCCAACGGTTTTGACAACCTTGAACAATTATAGAATGCTTGGAAACATTTAAAATATAGAGAATTTTTTTAAAAGTTTCAAATTAAATGATCGTCAAATTCATCAGAAGTAATCCTCTCTCAATAACTTTCCTAATGAATTTCTTGGGTTTTACATACTTCAATTATTCTGTAGTTTAATATATTATTGGGGTCACTCCGATTTCTTAAATTTGTGAGTCCTAGAGACTATAAAGGTTGCTTGTTGGAGTTCCTTGCTAAATTTTTTGGATCCTTTCTTATACATATGAAAATGGTTATAAGTTTGACATGGGCTCTTAAAAGTATCAATCTTATACTCAGACTCATATAATGTAGATGAATGGCATTCACAAAAATGTATCGAAATTTGCAGATACCTTTGATAATAAATCATGCTTATTCAGAGGCGTCATTAAAGGGGAGGCCAGGGAAGGGAAGTATCACCTCCCAAAAATATATCCCAGTTGGCAAAATCCCATTCTACAGGGAAAATTATGTTTCAGTTGGGGGGAAAAAATGTATTTTGGACTTGAACTTTAGAATCTTCTTGTTTTCTCCATGGCTGGCCTAAGAGCAAAATGTTGTGTGTGCAAGAATGAATTTTGGCGCCCTTCACAATGAAAATGGGTAAAGGAAGCCCACAAAAATGGTATTGGTGCTCTATAACTAAAATTTGTGAGATTTAGGTAATGGAGTCCCACCTTATTTTTATTTAGTAGGATTTCGAGATTGAGGCTTGTTGATCCTGCGGGATTGACATTTTATTCAACTAAAAATTAATTTCATTAGAGAAAAAAGTCTTCATTAGAGAAAAAATCTTACTTTATCCTATCAAGTTTAATAATAGTAATTTATCTTATTTGATAATTAATGCAATACCTTACATAACTATAAAAATTATAATCATGGTATTCATAATAATATACTAAGTTATTTCTTAGCTGCTAAAAAGAATGTAAAACAGACAACATAAAAAGAGGCAGTCGTCTTCTTAGTCTTGATTTAATTTTGTAGGGGGGGGGGGCGATCACCTGCCCCCCCCCCCTAAAATTCAAGAAAATTCAGAGAAAATTTGATTTCAAAAACAGTAGAAATTTCACCCCTCCCCCTTCCCGAACTTTCATTGCAATCTACAAAATATAAGCCACTATGCCACCTAGGCAACGATTCTTCTGACTTTTGAAAATTTGAGAGTACTGTACTGTGTTCGCATAAAAGTAAATTCCAAACAAATTATTTTATTGTTTTTTCTTTTTTTTGGTCAAATCAGGTACAGAAAATACTATCCATATTTTATAACTACGGCAAAAGATTTATTTAATTTAATATTCATGAAAAAATTAAATGTCAACATGAGTAATAAACTAAATATGTGATAGTGATTATGGCTATCTACAACTGCTGCGTTCTCTTATAATAACTCAGAGGAGAGCTTGAAGACAGTCTATGCTTTTTCAAGCAACATTAGTTGAACAAAAGTTAATATGTTCAAAAGGATAAATTACTTTTAAAATCACATACAATATTTATTTCCGTATTTATTATTTTTCTATAGACGAGGTTCACTCTGAAATTTTTAAGACAGTGGCAGATGATAGGCAAAAAAAAAAAAAAAAAAAAAAAATGCTAAACATTTTTACTCTTTTATTATTGCAGAAGATAATTTGTGGTAACAATTGCAATTTATCTGGCGTAGAATAAAATTTGAAATAAAAGGAAAATAGAGTTGACACGAGAGCATTGTCGAGCTCAGATTTTCTGTGACTTTAAAGTGGGGTTAAATCAACAAGAATGCCTTCAACGTCTCCAATTAGCATTTGGAAATGAAGCTCCATCTCGTGCTACTGTATTCAGTAGGCTCACAGAATTTCGTAGAGGTAGAACACTGGATGAAGAACACTCGGGAAATATCTTGTGAGCTGTAGTCCCAGAAAATGCACCCATTGTACGAAAATTTTAATCGATGATAATTTCTTGCACTTACCAAATGATACAGAAGGAACTTCACTTTGGATCTGGGGCTATACATAAAATTATTCACAAAGAACCGCATATGAAAAGAAAATTTGTCGTTTTGTCCCCCAAATTTAAAAGAACACTAAAAGCGGACCGTGTCAAAATCTACAAAGAAACCCTAAAACTAATTAACAATAGTGGTCATTGCTTTATTTCTAAAATTGTAACTGTTTATGAAACGTACATACATACCATTTTTTTTAACATTCCAACAAGTTAAAAAATATAAAATATGGGTCTTTAAAGACTACCCCAAACTAACAATGGTGAAAAGACAATGAGCAATGAAAAAAAGTTATGTATGCCGTTTTCTGCAGAAGGCTAGGACAGAAGACAGTTATAGAGCCTACTAGTACACCACCACTAAGTGTCTTCCAGAAATTCTCCAAGAAGTTTATGTAGGGGGGTCCTGCTTTATCATTACAATGCATTTTCTCCTATGGCAAGATTGATAGAGGAATTTCTTGAACAAAAACACATCAAAATGATAGAATATCCACCCTATTTCCTGGATCTTGCTATGAGTGACTTTTGGCTATATTTTAATCTTAAGAAAAATTTACATGGTTGCCATTTTCACTCCAAAGATGAGATTGATGGGGCTGTAAAAGCATATTTTGCATTGATTCCCAGAAATGGATGGCTTGAGGCTTTTAAACTTTGGAAAATTCGCCTGCAAAAGTGCACTGATGTTGGGATTATTTTGAATACTTCTCAAATTTGGTAAGTTTAACTTGTACCATTTAGCTGTATCGTAAAAATTTAAGTGACCCACGTACTTTCTCAATTTGGTGCCCCTCCCAAAATCGAATGTGTGCGGCCGCACATGCCTTACGCCGACCCTGGTTTTCTCTTTCGGATTCAGACAAGCAGGATTTTTTTCTAGCATCATAAAAAGAACTGCGTAGTAAAACGTGGGAGGGTGATCAGGGAATCTATAGACTTGGAAGGGTCTGAAGAGACATTCAAGGTTTGTGGTTGTCCTATGGGTGTAAGTTGACAGCAAAATAAGAACGTTTTTTGCAATTATGTATCACTCCAACCCTCTCTTTCCTCCTTTCAAGTACATTTGGCTATTAATGGATGCAGAAAAGTTTAGACAAGATTTTTCATTTGCTGTTTCCTGTCAGTCCAGTGACTCTTCACTTTTTTTTTTTTAAACATTTTGCAGGAGAAACTCTGGGCTGTGCATACTATATGGATCACAAAAGATATAATTAGGCACTAGATTATGTCCTATTTCCTATTGTGGTGCATTTATTATGATACTGATGTGTGTGGTGTAAAAAATCAGGTTCTTATAACAGTTAAAATTAAACATTGACGAGTTCATTCATGGCCACATTGTTATGATTAATGTACAATTTGAATTATTGTTCTTCAGGTGCAACGGCTAGAGTAAAAATTTGAAAGTAAAATCTGCATAAATATGTAATTGGGAAAATTTAGTCTATTGATATTATTTTTAAGTTCATTGCAGTACTTAACACTGCATTCACAACAGAAAGTAAGCAGCCAGTAATGCATTAACTTTTGCAGGGGTAATCAGTGCTGTGCCTTGATTTTTTTGTATCCATGTGTAAAAAAGAAACGAAGTATAATTTACTCGCAGAAATTTTAGCTTAATTATACCATATTGCAATGTATTTTATGCTATATGATGTTAAATAACTTCAGCCATAATAACTAGTAGTAATAGTACTAAGAAATCATTTAATGATCTACCATAAATTAAAAAAAATATATCAAGGTTTTGTGAATCACAGCAACGAAGCATCCCGATAACTTCTAGCTACAGACATGAAGAGAACACAGAATTTTTCTAAGGAATGACTAAGGCCATCATTTTCAGTTTTCTTTATTAATCCTAAAATTGTTTCACCTGATCTCTTTCATTGTTTAAAATATCCCCTACTAGATGTTTTTTTTCCCCCATCGATTCCAAAAACAATGCAAGAAAGAAGTGGTGCACGCAAGAGAGCGGTCCAGGGGGTCTGGATACCTCCCAAAAAACTTGGCTTCATTAAATCAGCATGTTATTTTTAACATTTTGATACCATAAGACTGCTAAATTCTTACTTTAACAGTTAAGGTAAATACAGAAAAATATAATTCAAAAACATGCAAGTACATTGAATTGCGTCTAGCATAACTGCTAACTCTTCCGGTTCTTTCAGTAGATTTTCGATCACAATTTTTCACCAGTTTCATTTTGCATTAAAAATTTGAACTTATTTTAAGCTTTAATTGCCAAGTAAAAATTAGTGGGGAAAAATCTTCCGATAAAATCGGAAGAGTTGGCATCTATGATACAACACCTCCTAGATATAGAAGGTCTGAGAACAGAAGCTTTTACATCTTCGCTAGGTCTTCTAAGATGACGTCATCACAGTTTTACTTTTGCAAAGTAAAACTATTTAAAATTTCTGATGAATGATACAAATTTTAGAAAATATCTTAAGTTAAAGATAAAAATTAAAATACCTTTCTGATAAAAAAGAAATTATGATCTATTTCTGTATCATATTATATAATTAGTGATAGTTAAAATTCCCTATGTGTCGTAAAATTAAATTTTCTATCTTAAACTATTAAAATGCTTTATTTGGGTGTACAGATTTTGAATAGTATTACTTTGTGAAAATAAACATGTGATGACATCATTTTAGTGGACCTAGGGATGATGTAAAAGTTTCTGTTCTCAGACATTGTATATCTAGCAGGTGTTGTATGATAAAAGGTATCAGAATAAAAAAATTATGTTTTACATTTTTTCAGGTCATTGTGAGCAAGGACGTATATAAGGGGGGAAGGTCCAGGGGGTCCGGACTCCACGAAATTTTGATTTTTGTTACTAAAATGATCATGATAAAGTCTTTTTGTAAAAAATGCTGCTTTTTTTATCATTTGGACCCCCTCCAAAATGTTTTTCATGATACGTGCTTGGTTTTCAGAACTGTTCCTTGTCTCTTGGCAGCCACATTCATATTAAAATAGCCTGCTCCTTTTTCTATAAACCTTATGCTTTAAATCAGGGATTCTTAATCTATGGGTCGCAAGGGCTTTTGAGATGGGTCGCCGAGTTTTCAGGGAAAGAGTTCTTTTTCTTCTCTCGTAAACTTTTTTGTGCTTAACACTTAATGTGTTAATTATTACATGTGGCGAAGAATATGTAAAAAACCTCCAACAAATACCACTATCAAATTACACAATACGAACACGTATTCATGACATAACAAAAAACGTTAAAGAACAAGTTATTTCATTCGTTAAAACAAATGGACAGTTATAGCTGGATGAAACTACAGACACGAGTGACGATGCTCAACTAATGGCTTATGTACGCTATGCATGTAACAGCGAAATAGAATTTTTCTTTTGCTGTCAGCTTACCACTAGTATGACAAGTGATCACATATTTTAAAGAAGGTTGATCCTGGGAACAGTGCTTTAGTCTTTGCAGTGATGGTGGCCGTGAATGTTTGGGCAACGTCAGAGTTTCTGTATAAAAGTTAAACGAATTAATTTTCATGAAAAGCTGTTTCAGTGCCTTCATATCAGAGAAAAATCTTGCATCTTAGGGGCCATTAGAAGGTTTGAATAGTGTTATGAAAGAGACTTCTCAAACTGTTAACTTTATAAAAACAAGATCGCTTAATAACAGGATATTTAGCCAAATTTGCTTAGAAATGGAATCTGAATGCATATCATTCTGAAGTCAGATGATTGTCTCGAATCAGATTGATCTTTGTCGTACATTCTCGAGGAAATGTCCTTCAAAGATTGTTTTACGCAAGAAAATCCAAATCATCTTGGCAGAGAAAAATCATCCTTTGACTTCCCAGTTTTCTGATAAAAATTGCATGCTGAAATTAGCTAACCTTTCAGATATATCACCGCTTCTTCGCCTTTTGCCCAATATTAAAGTGTAGTGCATATATATTTGCAGAACTTAATAAATACGTCAATGCAAGGCCATAATCAAACGGTAATTGCTTGGATTAGTAGAGAAGTTTATAGCTTTCAAAGGGAAGTTGAGACTGCGGAATAAGAAAATAGAAAGAAATAAAACCGCTTCATTTTTTTTTCCTCTAAACTTTAAACCTGTTTCCAAGAAGACGAAAACACTGAGTTGAGCGACAGCAAAAGTGTTTTCATTGAGCATAAGGGGAAATTAATTATTGCGTTTGATTGTAAAATTCCGGAACACATGCTCAAATATAGTTAGGTGCGCAATCCATTTGATGATAGATCTTGAAAAATTGCCTGAATACTTTTCAGACATTAAATTGCCAAGAAGGGCTCATTGAACTTCAAAGTGAGGAATCTTTGCGTTAAAGTTTTAAAAATCAAACACTGTGTTCATTTTGCATAAGTTTGAGAAAGAAAATACCATTCTATTCACTTGAGCTTTGAAAGCTTTCTTCCGTTTCCCACTAACTTACCCATACGAAGACGGCTTTTCCATACTTTCTATCATGAAAAGTAGAAACAAATTACAACCAGAATATGACATGAAATGCTGCCTTTCTTTCAAAGACACTTTCTCGGTTTCAAAAGCTGTCGAAAGTAGTGTAAGTCCAAAGATCACGCTGAAGAAAGGCAATTACTTTTTTAAAATTGATTTATGGAAGATTTGAAATTTCTCTTATTCGTGTTATTTTATTTTCTGAGTGTATTATTGCGCAGACTTTGTCTCTTTTATTGTAATTTCACAAATATATATGATACAGCCTTGTTCGGCTAATTTCAAAAATCAAACATTTTATTAGTTAGGAATATTAATAAGAACTTATAATTGTAATATAGGCCCATGGGTCGCGAAGTAAATCCTGTTGATTTTGGGTCGCGGCAAAAAAAGGTTAAGAACCCCTGCTTTAAATTGTCCTCCCAGGCAAAATCCTTTGTGTGCCACTACAGGGAAGTTATAGGAGTATAGAAAGGAAATCTTAAGCATGTACTCTCCCCCTTGAATATGCTAAGCCACTGTCTGAACTTGTTGCACAGTCTGTGAAAGAGTAAAGGCACATGCACATTTGAGTTCGCTGTCGTAAGTTCCAGGCTGTGAGTGGAGTTTTTTAATGGTCACTTTGCATGTGCAGGCTATTTAAAAAAGGGAGAAATGTTGCAGAGTTGGATTTTAATGACCAGTCAGGATCGCCGACAAAAGCTTACCCGTAAAACCACAAAACCACCCCCTTACATACAATGGGGAGACTTTTCTCCGCAATCCGATAAGAGGATACTGAAGAATACATTGAATTGCTATTCCAGCATATGACAACGGACTGATATGAGCATTGACCTTTATAATGAAAAGAAATGATTGAAAAGGTGATTTGAATCAGGCTTTTCTTAAGCATTTTATTTCCTTTTTCTTGGAAATTTCAGTGCTTTCAAAAACACTCGCTGTCCATTTTCAGATTCTCTAGCAAAATGAATTGTTTATAAATGAAGCGTGCGATCTTTTATCTTTTCCCCCCCTACTAGGTAGGCTAAGAACAAGACTATGTTTTTTCTTTGTAATTCATCAATGTAAATGCCTTATGAAAAGCCCCATCCATAATGATTCTGATGATATTGAAGAAGAAACAGAGGAGTCTATACCAAGCATACCCAGTGCATTAAATATTGCAAAAACATTATCACGATTTTTTGAATGCCACAGTGATGATGCAGAGACGCTATAAAAGTCTACTATGGGTATCCAAAATGGTATTTTTTCAGTAGCACCTGCTCATTTAAAACAAAAGAAAATTACAGATTATTTATCTCAGTAAAAATTGCAATAAAGAATTTTCTGTTTTTTAATTAGATTAAAAAAATTAACTTGTTTAAAACGCATCATACAGTGAAATTATGAGCCCACTTTCTTTTTTTGTGTAATATTAAATCTTAGCGGCGGTATTGCTTATAACATACTTCAGCTATAACATACTACTTTTTTAGGTCTCGTGAGAGTATGTTATAACTGGTGTCTACTGTAGATAAAATATGTGCAATAGCATGTCAGTGTGACCTTTTGTACTGTATTGATTTTTAATAAAATTTCAGGCGACGAATCTGCTCCATCTACCTCCCAGTTTAAAAAAATTAAATTTAATAGTAATACAAAATATACTATTCTTCAGAAATATTAGGTATGCTGAAAAGTAATAAACTTTTTTGCTTTTATTTTACATTATCATTTAATGCACGTTCAATGATACATCAGCCAACAAAGATGTTTCTGAATTGGGCTATAATAAAACCCAGTTCTTTCCTCAGTCTTGAAATGTGGATTTTATTAACATAGGTTAAAACATATAATCTTTCAGTATTGTAACATATAAAATTAGGCTAAAGTTCACCGACAAAAAGGACTCAATTATAATATACATACAACTCAACGCCAGCCATCACAGGGGGCTACTCTGTCTAATTTCAACTGTTGACTCCCCAAAAATTAGAATCCTTGTTTTTCAGCTATCACATAATAGTGTGCAGCGTACAGAACATGTTCTCTTTCAGTGGCGCAGCCAGAAATTTTTTTTAGAGGGGTTTTAGGCAATGCCGTACCAGAAAAATCTTGTGCAATTACAACTGGGCACCTGGGCCCAAGTTTAGGTGATGGTGATGGCATACATGCAAAAAAAGGGAACCATAATTCGATTAACAGTTGTTATACTTGGAAAAAGTAGTGAAGATAAGACCCCATTATCATTTGTTGTCACTGTCACAGTCCCCTAATTGTTAAAAATCTATCTTTATCAGATATTTCTTCTGCACAAAAACAATTTCTATTCTATTTCATATTTACAATATTAAAAGGAAGTTACGCATTAAATATCTCTTAAATTTCTGACTAAAAATTAAAAGATGAGATATAAAGCCATGGTTGAATTGGGAAGAGACTGTTCTTTGTGTTGCATATTGTACACAAAGATCGTGCAATATTTGTATCACATGTATAGGAACTCTGTCAGATGTTTGCTAGAATATAGTGTAGAATGTGTGTTTATAATATATCCTAAAAATTTAATGAGCCTTTTCTTATTTATTACTGTCAGATCTAGATAAAATGTCTGCAGACTTGAATAATTTCTTTACTAATTTTCTGAAAAAAAGAAGACTGTGTGCCTATTAAGTCCTAAATCGCTATCAACAGCTAAACAATTGTTTTAAAGTAGCATACTACTTTGAAATTAAAGTTCATATCGATGTTGATTATTTTGTAAAATCAAGTATAATAAATGATTTATTTACTGTTTTTTCATTATTGTATTACTCTATTTTAAGGATTAAAAAAAAAATTTAGCAAAAGAAGAAAAAAAAAAAAAATGTATCAAAGCTGTCTTCAAAGTTTAAAAATTTTCTGTAAACGGAGTTCGCACATTCGGCTATATTACCTGAGTCTGATTATTGTTCTAACAATCACTTAATCTCTTTTCTCAAGTTATTCTCCTGATGGAGATGAGACTGAAAAATAATATTACTTAGGAAAAAATCATCATTAAACAGAAACACCCTCAAACTTTAAAGAAATTTTTGCTGTGCTAGTACTATCAATTATTATCGTTAAGTGGCAGGGCTATTAACAGAATCATTTGTATATAAAATTATGTTTTAAAATCTTTTTATAATTGTAAGAATAATGTTGATAATAATTCTTTTAGATATATATTTGAAATGTTGCTGCACAATACAAATATTCTCATTATTTACAGGGAGCTAATGCTTCTCAGTTGGAAAAAGAAATTGGGCATGATCAATTTCCATCGAATGAACATTATTTTGGATTAGTGAATGTAAGTGTTCTTTCTATTGTATTCAAAACTCTTCTGTTATTGTCAATTGCACATTCCTTTTTTTCATAAATTTTCTTAATTTCTTTTGTGTAAGAATAAGGAAGGTTCAAATGGTCTGAAACAGAGGCTCTCAAAATTTAAGTTTTATATCTCATAAATGAAAAAGACAACTCTTATGATTTATATTTCACCTGTGTTTACTATTCTAATTTTTAATGCTTACTTAATGATACTACTGTGGAGTCTTGACTTACGCGAGAGGTCTTGAAACGCACCCCTTGCATAAGTCAAAATTTTGCATTGTGAAATAGGGTATATAGACGTTTTTTTGAACACTCACATACAGTTACTTTAGACACTTATAAACATTTTAATTCATCCCATAACTATATAATACATTTCTTACGTAAATTACCTAATAAATAAAGCCAGGTTTAGACTGGGGCGGTTTGGGTGCTTCTGCCTTCAGTGATGTTACGAGAGATGAAATATTGTTTGCTGATCAGCTTTCTTCAGTAGCAGATCATGAAGATGGTACTTAACCATCACATCAAGTACTTCTGTTTGCAATTCTTACTCTTGGTGAAAAATCTTGCATAAAATCCTATTTGCATAAGATAGATTGCGTTGTAGCATGAGTCTACTGTATGGTAATTTCGACGGAGACGTTAAGAGTCCCATGTAAACACTGACAGTTGCCAACCATTTTGCACAATCAACAAAGAAAACTCAAATAATTTCAATGAATTAAAATTACATGTAAATTAAATTACTCTAGCAGAACAGGTAAAATCATCAAACTCACTGCAAAATAATTCAAAAATCTTCCACTACCGGTCCCTATTTAACATAAAAAAAAACTTTGTTGGATTAAGCAATCTAGTTGTACAGCTAATGTAAATTGGGCAAACAATGGCCCATTTTTAACTCAAAGGACTTTCATGTATTAAGCTATTTAACATAAAAAACTTTGTTGGATTAAGCTACATAGTTGTACAGATAATGTAAACTGGGCAAATACTGGCCCGATTTTAACTCAAAAAAAACTTTGGTGGATTAACCAACCTAGCTGTACAGCTAATCTAAAGCCAGCATGACTAGAATAGCACATAAATAGCACTAACAAAAACATAAAAATATGTAATATCATTTTAAAAGTGATAAAATATCTTAAAAAATTCAAATCTTTCATAAAAACGAAGCACTTTATTTTTATTTAAGAGCCTCCATCACCTACGGAAAAAATCTTGGCTCAAGATATTTTCCTCCTTCAGTGACTATTGTAGGAGGACCTGTTAAGAATGACTGACACTTTAAGCAACCAATTAAAAGTATCGTTCATCTGAAAACACCATGTGGGGTGACATGAGAGTGTAATAAATTCTCCCCTCCCCAACGCAAGGCTTTTGACAAAAGATGTGCGATTGTATTATTTTCTACCGTACCAGTGGGGTGAGGGAGATTTTCTAGATAAGAAGTGTTTCATCCCCCAAGAGAATTTCCACTTGAAGATCATTTATTCATCTGTAACCAAATTAAAAAAGATTTTTTAAATATTAGTTTAAAAAAAGAATTGTCTTTGAATGAATGTATTTAAAATTGCCTTCTTGTTTGTGAAATGTAATATTTTTCTGCAAAAAAAGTTTTCTGTTAATAATTACATACAGATAGTACAACTTTATTTGAACATGGTTATAACATCATTTGAAACACCATGTAGTTATTTATGACATTATAACCTACTGTCTGTCATTATAAGTGGGCTTCTGTCTTATCAGAAAGATATGCAGAATATTTCTACATTATAAAGGTTTGGGGTACTTGGGTAATAAATTACATGTGTTTCTCTTTCCAAAGTTTAAAAAATTATTTCAACCATACTAGCCGTGTCTTACAAATTCACATTATGTGTTTATTAATAAATATACTGAAAGAAAATATGCCACTGACATCTAGAAAATAATTTGTGGAACTAGAATTTATGAGTTAATGTACACCCTAGAAATACTAGATCATAGACCGAAACAATTCTACTTATTCAATTTTTAGTTATCTTCTCTGTGAGTTGGTGCTTGTGCCCAGATGAAAATACCTATAAATTGCCTCGCACGATAGTGGGTAGACTCACTAAAGGTACTTCTACTGCATGAGTGCCTTCCAAAAATTGGACGATAATTTCTCGTTACACAAGTAGTCATTTTGCTGTGGTTAGCTACAATATTATGGACTAGAAACACTTGACCATTTCGTAAATAAAAAACTTTGTAAAAAACACACATAAGATGTTATAGGTAAGAAGATACGTACATTTCGGCCAAAAATTGTTTTGACCTTCCTCAGTCCAAGCCCTTCGTCACAAGGAGCACAGGGAACTGAAAAGAGATAAACAAGCAAGCATGTTGCTACAAGGGGCAAAGAAAAGTCGAACAAAACCACGGAGAGGGGGGAAAAAAGGGGGGGGGGGGGAGGGATAAAAAGGAAAGGAAAGAAGCATAAAAATACAAAAATAAAAAAGAATAAAAAAATTAATAATAAAAAGGAACACACGAATACAAACACACACAAAAAAGAGAACTAATAGAAAACAGAACAAACAAAATAACAAAAAACAATTGTTTTTTGTTATTTTGTTTGTTCTGTTGTTCCTTTGTTTGTTCGTGTGTTCCTTTTTACTATTAATTTTTTTATTCTTTTTTCTTTTTGTATTTTTCTGCTTCTTTCCTTTCCTTTTTATCCCTCCCCCCCCTTTTTTTTCCCCTCCCGTGGTTTTGTTCGACTTTTCTTTGCCCCTTGTGGCAACATACTTGCTTGTTTCTCTTTTCAGTTCCCTGTGTTCCTTGTGACGAAGGGCTTGGACTGAGGAAGGCCCAAACAACAAACGTACGTATATTCTTACCTATAACATCTTATGTGTGTTTTTTATAAAGTTTTTTATGTACTTTATCGTTTAACACCAGTAATTTGAGTGTTTTTTCCACTTGACCATTTCGTCTATACCAATTGTGCATATCACCTACATGCATAATTTTACGATCTATCTTTCTAGGATTTTTTTCCATGGGTGTACGGCAGTTAAACTTTTATTGCCCATAAACCACAATTAAATTGCTGTTTAACAGTGCTTCACTTGTGATTACATGTAGTTTAAAAAAAAAAAACATATTTTGTTCTTCATATAAGTTACATATATTTACACTGCCTGACATTGAAAATGCAACACCCACAAGGAGTGGCCAGCAAGTGTTGAAACTTGGCAAGCAGAGAGAGACAGCAGTGAACAATAAGTGATCTTTATTTCAAAATGATATGCATAATACAGAGGGAGAGCAGTGTCTTAATAGTTTGTCGGACCACTGAGGACGGCAATACACGAAGCAACACGTCTAAGTACTGAGTCAATGAGAGTACGGATGGCATCCTAAGGAATGTTTCTCCATTCCCTGTCAACCATTTGCCACACTAGAGATGAGGAAAAGCGTTATTTTCAAAGAACAGTTGTTCACTGTTCCCATTCTTTTTTAAAGAACAGTTTTTTTTCCTGTTCTTTTGAGAACAGGTTCTTTGATTTATCGTAGCTTTATTATTACTATATTTTATTCAATTTAAAAATGAAAATATACGTCCTTTTTAATATGTATTATGCTTTAATACAATTGCAAAATGTTAAAAAAAAATTTGCAACCAACACACTGGCTTTCTTTAATCAAGTATATTAACAGTAATTTTCGGTAAAAATATTTTAATTATATTAACGTTCTATAATATAGTGTTAAATATGCACATATTTCTAAAATCAAAATTTTTTCTGTGCTTTTTATTAACTTTTGTTATCCTTACTCATAGCATGTATGTAAAAAGAAATGGAAAAACTTCAATTCTAGAGAGAATTATTTAGGCCAGGCCTAATTTTTGATTACTTACATGAGTAATACAATATTGCTTACATGAGTAAACAATATTTGAGTCTGACAGCTCCTAAAATGACAAAATATTCATAACTATATATTTTGATTAGACTATATTGCACAAAGCTTTGGAAGTAGCGGAATCAATAACTTTAAAATTCGTCCAAACAAAAGATTTTTTTTCTATCCATGAGGAAAAACTATCCAAACATAAGCATAACTAAGAGTTGTACCAGTAACAGCGCAAAGGAATGATCTGTTTCAACTAATCCTTGAACGGTCTCATACAATATGCCACGTGATTGCATACCCTTTTGTTTTAGTTTTTTCTTCAGCACTACTGCAGTAAAAGAGCCGGACGCACAACAGGAGCAACCGTTGAAGCTGAACATCTGCAATAAAATCCTCCACCCCCTCCTTTCCTAGCCTATCCCAGTCCACACCATAAATTTCGTAATAAAGCGAAAGTAACACAAGACTTTGACCTTGGATTATGTGCCAGGG
This sequence comes from Cheiracanthium punctorium, assembly GCA_038373885.1. Taxonomy (NCBI): domain Eukaryota; kingdom Metazoa; phylum Arthropoda; class Arachnida; order Araneae; family Cheiracanthiidae; genus Cheiracanthium; species Cheiracanthium punctorium. Next base: position 5,842 of record JAWZYV010018259.1, on the reverse strand, counting down.
GGCGTCGGGAAGTACATTACCTTGGGCACATAATATCCACATTATCACAATGCACCTAAGTAACACAAGCTTTGACCCTATAGTCGTAACTCTTGGAGGAATGGGAGGGGGGGGGGTTGTAGAAGTTTTTTTTGGACTTTCAAACATTTTAATACAAAAATAATAATGATAAAAAAAACCCAAAATACTATAAGAGTGTTCACTATAACAAAAGCTGGAGGGAGACCACCCCCTTCAAGGCCGTACCCAGGGGGTCTGGTCCCCCCTCCCCCCGAAATTTAAAATTTTGTTAACAAAATAATAAAGTTGAAGTCTTTGTGAAAAATTCAGCCTTTTTCTTTCGTTTGGTCCCCCTCCGAAATTTTTGTCTGGATAAATTTTTTTCTGGATACGGCCCTGACCCTTTGTCCCCTATCTAAGCACTCATGCAAGACTGTACCCAAGGGGGTGAATCAGAAAGTCTGCCCCACCCCAATTTAAAATGTTGTTAACAAAATAATAATGATGAAGTCGTTTGCTGAAAAATTCAGCCTTTTTCATCGTTCGCTCCGCCTCTTAAAAATACATATATTGTTCCAGGTCTAGCTCCAAGAGGTTATGGATCTGGCTCGGGTTTAAAAAAAAAAATCCTTCTTTGGCTACAACTGCAAATAAAAATATATGTATCGGGCTCCAGCTTAAAAGATATGGCTTTTGTACACATGACAAACATTTTTAGCTCTAATTCAAAATAAAATATTAAATAAGTCCATCTCAAGTTAAAAAAAAAAAATCCTTGTGTTGCCTTCAGGTTAAAAATACTCGGCGTGAACCTGCCCATTTCCAATGGGGGAGCCCACAAAATAGTCGATACGCTCTTAGAGCTTAAAAAAGAAAAAAAAATGTACAGTTTCAGCTTTAAAAGTACATGCTCCAGCTTAAAAATTAAAGACATTCCGTTTAAAAAGCTGTAAGTATCAGGCTCGGTATTGCTCAGACTCAGAGTTAAGAAAATGAATACGACTTTGGCATATAAAATTACATGGCTCCGAAAATCCAGCTTAAATGGCTTCAGACCTGGGCCATACCCTGACAAAAATTTCAGGATATATCCCCCCACACCCAATTTTCAACTTATGTAGCAAGATTTTTAATTTTTTTTAACTATTGCAAAAACATTTCGTTCATTTACACATCAATGCAATTCATACCCCTAACCATCCCCCCCCCCCCCAAAAAAAAAAATTCTGGCTACGTCCCTGTATAAATACACCATATACATATGTAATAACGTCGAGGGAGAGACGTCCAAACCCATAGGACTCCCCCCCCCCACCACCCTTTCTAAGTACGGCCTTACTTCTGACTCCAAGTCTACAACTTAGACCCTGTATTCAGCTCAGAACGGAATTAAAACAAAAGAACAGATCAAAAGAACGCCGTTCACCAGAGAACACTTCGTTTACTCCGTTCCCAAAAGAACACCAGCTCTCTCCGTTCTTATAAAAAACACCTAGCTCTCCGTTCTTTCTCCGTTCTGCAAAAGAACGCTAAACTAGGTGTTCCAGCTCCCAGTCGTGATCAAAGAACTGGTTCTTTTTCAGCCAATAGGAGAGGTCTCCTCGGAACAGGTTCTTTTTCAGCCGAAAGGAGATGGCTGAGAGATTATGAAGGGAAGGCGCGTTTTATATGGAGATAGTGTAATGCTTATATTATTGTTTGACGTTGATAAAATATTTTTTTTCAATTTATTTCTGTTTCAGACTATCATTTTCTTTATTATTAAATTTTTTACTTTGATTGAAATTGAGTAGTTTGGCTGGAATCATAAAAATTGACGAATTGTTTTCCTGTGAGTGCATTTCGTATTGAACATATAAGAAAGTTTCTTATTCTTAGCCTGGGTCCACTCTAAAATTATGGTAGGTTGAGCTAAAAGTTCTATCCCCCCCCCCCAGATAATGATCATTGTTATCATTATTTCTCAAAATAGCTAAGATTCTGCAATGGCTAGTGGCAGGGTCGGCAAATGGCGTCCAATCACATCCCAAATGTGTTCGATTGACGACAGGTCAGGAGAGAACGGTAGCCAGTGAACACATTGGCTGATGCGAGCAGTGTGCGGTCGAGCATTATCCTGCTGATACAGGGCATTGGGAACCGTTTGAAGGTAGGGGAGTGTTACTGGCTGCAGCACATCATCCACATATCGTTGAGCCGTCATAGTGTCCCGAATATTAACTAGAGGTGACCTGTAGTCATATGCAATTGCTCTCCAAACCATGATGCCACATTGTCATGTGTCACTGGAATGGGAGACGGGCGAAGTGTGAAGGTCTCGAGTTCGGGTCCCATCGCGCGCCCGTCGACCTAACCTTTCGGAGTTTTCCGTGGTTTTCTCCGAAACCTAGCGTAAATACGGGTTAGGACCCCTTAGAAAGACCCCCACGGAGGGCACCCCACCCATCGGCCTAGAGCCCACGCGTAGCTAATCGGCCGTAATCCCACAAACAAACAAACAAGCCACATTGTCATGCGGTGGGGTGTTCTACAATTGCTGCTGGATTGGACCCGTTTCCCCATCGACGGCACACTCGTACACGCTGACTAGACAGAAGCGTGACTCATCTGAGAACACGACCATGTACCATTCTATCATCCACGATGCTCTAGCCTGGCACCATTGCAGTCGTTGGCATCTTATGTTGTGGATGTAATGGCAATCTTCTTAACGGATGCAATGAGTGCAGGCCACTAGCAACCAATCAACAGGAAGTGGTTCTAGTCGATATAGGAACATCCAAGGTGTCTTAAACATGTTGCAGAATGGAGGTTGAAGTAGCTTGCGGGGCCACCACCACTTGTTGGATGCATCGATCCACACGTGCTGACATCATTCTGGATGCACCGGCACCCCTTAAATGTGCCATATTTCCTTGTTCCAACCATCTTCGCCACAGACGGTGTACAGTGGACACATCCAGGTGTGTGTCTGCCGAGATTTGCCAAATGGACCAACCTGTTCTTCACAGTCCGATCATCATGCCCCTTGTGAAATCGTCGGTCTGCTGGAACTGCCTTTGTTGACGGTGGCCTGGCATTCTCTGGTTACACATGTCTTCTGAGACAAGAATAAAATTTCTATGACAATTTCTCTAGCAGCAATACTTTCACAAATTGTCTGTTTTACCGGTTCCTTCCTGTATATCTTTTTCCAAGTGCACTGGCGAGCTGCCAATTTTACATCATTAGCATGCATTTACCCTGAAATTTGCATAATTTTCTGACCACTTCTTGATGTGGAATTTTCAATGTCACACAGTGTATATAACATAAGTTGCTTTCATTTATCAGAGAAATTTTGAATTACAGTGTTATATTGTTCATGCCTTTAAAGAATTAATGCGTATCTTCTATGTCAAAATTGTTTATTTATTCAATTTATTCTTTTTCTTACAGTTTGGGAATACATGTTATTGCAATTCGGTGCTACAAGCTTTATATTTTTGCAAGCCTTTTCGGGAAAAAGTTCTTGATTACAAGGCAAAAAATAAAAGAACAAAAGAAACTTTACTGACATGTTTAGCAGATTTGTTTTACAATATTGCTACCCAGAAGAAAAAAACTGGCACCATTGCTCCAAAAAAGTTCATTGCTCGTTTGCGCAAAGAAAATGGTATGTAACCTTATGTTTTCTTCGTAAAAATTTTTGATATTTCATTGTCTCCAACATATTTTAAAATATGACTGATCTAAAAAAGAGTAAAACTGTTATACAGTTATATATTTTGAAAATAGCTTATCTGGACATTTATGTTTTATACTGTCTGCCATTCCTGCCAAATTATTTTCTACTGAAGCATGTTGGCAAACTCTTGTCATTCAGAACTGTACATTTCTTTTTAACAAATAGTTTAATTGAACATGTTCGTTTACAAACTGCTCATCATGGTATGTGTAACAGCACATTTTTTAAATCGTTAAATACATTTTTGTTTGAAACTACTAGGTGCACATGTTAAAATATGGTATTAATTGCAACTGCACCACTGACAATTATAACTTTTTTTCTCTTGTCTAAACCAGTTTCTTAATCACCAGGAGTTAAAAAAATAATTTTTTTTAAACCAGGTTTTTGTTTGTGAAAGTTGAGATTGTTTTTTGAAAAAAGCATGTGCATAGTTGTTTTTTGAAAAAAGCATGTGCATAGTTGTTTTTTGAAAAAAAGCATGTGGATAGTTGTTTTTTGAAAAAAAGCATGTGGATAGTTGTTTTTTGAAAAAAAGCATGTGGATAGTTGTTTTTTGAAAAAAAGCATGTGGATAGTTGTTTTTTGAAAAAAAGCATGTGGATAGTTATTTTTTGAAAAAAAAAAAAGCATGTGGATAGTAAATTTAACTCCTAAAAAAGCAACAGACATTTGAATTTGCGAGTCTGCAAGAGTCCCCTGTATTCTGTATTTGACATTAGTAAGGAGAAAAACCTATTTCTCATCTACCAGATTTCAATAATTGGTACATAACACAAATCAAAACTAGTACTTTTAAATTACTCTGCTAATTTCCAATGGGTGAAAATGCCAGACAGTTTTAAATTTTTCCTGTCTAACCAACCTTAATTATATTCGGTGACAATAATGCAAAATTTTAGAAAAATTAGATAGTCATTAAAAAGAAAAAGAAAATTATTTAAAATATATTAGAACTTAATGTTAGAGGTACCAGAAAGTAATGTTGCTTTTTTTCATAAAATTCAAACAAATAAAGTTTGAACAAATTTCTTATTATAAAGAATCTGTGCTTGAATATAAGATTCATGTTTGTTGCATTTTAACACTAGAAGTGCCGTTGGTGTCATTTTGACACTTTTCGCAGTATCTCATGCTTTATTTCAATATGTAGTTTAACATCGCAGCTCAATTTTCTAATTTTCCTAAAATTCTTCCAAGCGTGTTGTGACAAATTTTTACATTTCTATTTTAATTAGTGAAATGAATAATTATCAGCCAACAGTTTTTATTTTGACCCTTCCCTCTCTCTGTCCTACACTGTCTACCAATGAGTATTTGGACACCTGTGATAGAAAAGAAAAACTAACTTTATTCAAAATCAATAGTTAGTAGAGCCTCCACGAGAGGCAGTTATAGCATGAACGCTCCGGGGCATACTTTCCACAAATCTTTGTATTACACAGGGATGTTAATTCTGCGCCGAGCTGCTCCAAAACGCAAATCTTGCGCCGAACTGCGCATTTAGCCGATTTTTGCGCCGAGCTGCGCCGAATACGTCATTTTGACTCTTTGTTAAAATTTTGCCACGCTTGCAAACTTTGCTTTTCTTATCTGCATTTATTGTAAGGGTTGACTCTAGACTGATTTTGCAGGGCGTAGCGCCCGGCGGCCCTTTTATCGTCTTTTTAGCGGTCGGCGGCCCTATTTCTCTTCTTTATGCGCCCTCCTGCTTTTACATTTTTATTATTATTAGTCAGCAATCACCACTTTTTATTTCTTGCGTACCATTTGCGGCCCATCACGAAAATACGTTAAACGGCTCCTTCACAGAAATACGATTGAGTACAATAACTCCATCATAAAAATAGGTTCGATTGAAAGCAGCCCTTTCACGAAAACCGTCTATGAAATCGGATCTTTCCCACAAATGCCTTTTTCAAATATTCTGTTCTTTCAGATCCAAATACTGTTACTGCCTTTTTCATTGTCTTTGCATTTGCGCGATCCGAGTAACCCGAAAAGGGGCCTTTCTAGTATGTTGTGTTTTTGCTGACTCAATGAGAAGCCCGATCGGCCTGGCAGAACTACCTGGGCATTTCTCTTAGGAGTTTGTGGAAGAAAATACGGTCGGGA
>JAWZYV010018258.1:0-31374 GCA_038373885.1 Cheiracanthium punctorium | reverse complement strand
TAAGGTTTAGCGATTTCTAGCCAAATATTTCGATATCGCCAAGCTGAGTTCAATTCGAAAGATTTCCTTCTGACACTTTATTTGGCGATATTTTACCAAAAGCCGACAAACTTGAGATAGTCAGCGAGATTTTGGGGATAGCCAAAGTAGTCATTGACCACAGACTTTCAATGAATTGAATGCATCTATACACCTCAATGTATTCAAAGTCATTTGGCTCACCATGTAAATAAATTCTCAGTCGATTGCTGTCAAAAAAGATATTGAAAAACAGTTAGGTATTACAATAGTTCTAAATATAAAGTTAAAAAATCTACGGGTTAAAGTTTTAGAGTTATACAAAATAGGAAATAATTTTTGGCGCCAAATTTGGCGATATTTCGGCGAAACTCGTCAATGTCGACGACATTTGGCGAGATTTTAAGCATGAACCAAACAATGACAGATTATCGCCAAATTTGGCGATATTTCGAGAAAAATCGTCAAGAACGGTGACAAATGGCGATACTTTGGGCATGGACCAAATGACTGACTATCGCCAAATTTGGCGATATTTCGCCAAAACTCGCCAAGGTCGAGGACAGACGGCGATATTTTGGGCATGTACCAAACAATGACTGTCTACAGTTGTATTATATTGAAGATGTCCATAGACATTAAGGTACTGAAATTCTTTTCGGTGGTCCTGTAAATAAACTCTCCAGTAGATTGGAACCAAAAATCGGGATGCACAACTAGATGTTACAACATTCTTATATATGAAATTTCATAATAGTTTTTGAGATTTGAGAGTTAAATATGCACACACATACGCCAAAAGTCGCCAAGCTTGGCGACTTTTGGCATAGTTCTTGAGGGAGGCACGTGACCGTGGTCGGACCATTACCTAACTTATGTGGTAGGACGGTATTGTGCTTGAAATGGATGAATGCCCCTAAAATTGCCATTGACCGTAATGTATTGGAAATCTTTTGAGTGTTCCTGTAGCAGAACTATAAATGAAAAAGACACTTTTATTAATGGAGAAATTCATTTTCTAACTCTTTACAGCATATATCACTTCTGAGTCGTTTGAAATAGCCCAATACCTCTAAAAAACGCTTTGATGAATTTCGGCCCATAGAGCGTAATATATTTCGAATCTTTTGGGCGGTCCTGTAGATAAACTATTCTGTCGAATGGAACCGAAAGGGGAGGTGCACAACTAGATGTTACAACAATCCTAAATATAAAGTTTCAACATTCAACGCCTAACAGTTTTTGAGATATGCGAATTTAATGAATTTCGGCCCATTGAGTGTAATGTATTTCGAATGTTTTGGGCAGTCCTGTAGATAAACTATCCAGTCGAATGGAACCAAAAGGGGAGGTGCACAACTAGATGTTACAACTATCCAAAATATGAAGTTTCGACATTCTACGCCTAATAGCTTTTGAGTTAGGCGAGTTTAATGAATTTCGGCCCATAGAGCGTAATGTATTTCGAATCTTTTGGGCGGTCCTGTACATAAACTATCCATTCTATTGCCACCAAAAGGAGAGGTGCACAACTAGATCATAGACCAATCCTAAATATAAAATCTCAACATTCTACGACCAATAGTTTTTGAGATATGCGAGTTACATACATACGTACGTACGTACAGACGGCATGGAAAAACTGGCCACAGTAGACTCGCCACTGGTCAAAATGAGTTGCAGACGCGTTAATATGATCGTGCATGCTAGCCTACGATGAGATGCATCGAAAAAAAATTTTTAATTAAATTTAGAGGTAGTCAAAATCGGTTTTTATGTCGAAATTTGGCCCCCCAAATTTTTCGGGATCACATTACTTCCTTATACTACGTACAAGGAAGTAAAAACAGTTTAGTTAGATTAGATATTAGCTCATAATCAGGACAATTCTAACTAAAACTATTTTTTTTTTTTTTTTTTTATGCGGGCAAGGCGAGAATTTCTTAATGCTGCGGAGTATTTTTTTTTTAAATAAACTTATTTAACAATTTTAGCAGTTGGATTGTAGCATTAGTCAAATCCCCAAGGAATGGAATCTGTATCAGAATTTTTATTTTATATTTTGCCAAGTTAAGTTTTGTTATTTTAAAATTTTTTGCCAAGCATACTAGTTTTATAATGGAGGCAAATAAGAAAGATACACAAATATTCCCAATTAGTTTCATAAATATTTTATCACAATTACTTTACCAAGATTACAAAATTTTCTAGTTCAGTTAAATGTCAATACAACGATGCTTAGGGACTCAGTAAACTTACCGTTGTTTAGAGGGGTGTATCGTTATATGGAGGAGAGATATTATTGTATAGAAATCCCTCGGAACCGAAAAAATTTACAGTTATAGAGGGATTTATCGTTGTATCGAATATCGTTATGGCGATGTTTTACTGTATCACTTCTTTTGAAGAAAAGAAATGGATTCGCCCAAATGGACGGGCACTTTCTCATCAAGCATTTTGCCGCTACTAAGGCCCGAATGACTGGCAATTCCATTATGGGAGCAACCAGTGAGGTGGGGGGTGAAAGTTTACTGCCTAGGAAGGGAGGTACAAGGTGACACTCACGCCCAAGCCGGGATTTGAACCCGGACCAAGGCGCGATAGAATGGTTCTTAAGCCACTACAATTACCTGGGCAGCTGAAAAAAGAAATGTTTAACTCCCCGTCCTGTTTGAGAACCTTTCTACTGCACGGTTAACAGGTACAGACGTTCAACTACACGCTGTGGAGGAAGGTAAAGCTTCTAGCCTGGTAACTTCAAAAAACCCCTCACTAAGTTCAGTTCATTCATATTCACTATTGTGTTAGAATTTTGAGGAATCTATGAGAAATAAAATTTTTTATTTTTTAAAAAATTCTTCTCCCCAGCAAGGGACCTGTCGAAAGTTTAAAAAAATAACAATTTAATTTGCAAGTAGGCGTTATAATTTTCTTATAAGGGCGGATACTTAAAATTAAATTAAGTTCCAAATGCCGGAAAAAAGATGCAGTCCAAGCGAAAGGGTTAATCGTTGAATAAAAATATTGTTAAAATGCAGGTACAAATGAATTTCGACCAGATCCCTAAGCTTTTCAGATTTTTCGCCTTTTTTTTAGGTCACGCCCCCAAAATTTGCAATGCTTTCTTTTCTTTCTGCTTGTATATCAAAATTTATTATTTAAATAAATAAAAAAATTACTGAGCACTGTAAAATTACAAAAAGGAAAACTTTTCGTTACGTTTTTTTAAGCACAATAGAAATTGAGTTTCTCTAAAATAAATGAGTCATTACTCTTGGGATTTATTGAGAAAAATGAGCCACCTATATTTCTTCTATGTTTATTGAAATTTTTTCTTTGCCTTTTTGTCGAACTCAAAACTCTGTTTTTCTTATGTACAGAAATTTACAACCATTATTACAATTGAAGTGGGCGTAAACTTGAGAAGCAGGTTTCCGCCTACATACGCAATTATTGCTCACTTAATTAGATTTTATGCTGATTTCATTATTTTAATAAAATTCATTATTGTTTGGAAAGATCACAATGCATTATTTAATTTTTTAACTTAACCTTTTGTTTACCGTTTGCGGAGCTTCAAAGTATGTGTTCAGGACGGGATTTATGTCCTGCATCCCTGACATGCACTCCCTCATGTTACTTTGATGTTTACATGTCCATGCGTACTATTAATGCGTTGACAGTTTAAAAAAAATGTATTCTAGAGAAAAACATTAAATAAGTAGCAAGTTCTTTAATGTTTATATAAAGTACATTTTTCAACATAAAATTCAAGTTTATGTGATTGGGGGAGGCATCCACAGTCACTCGCCCAGCCAAATGGCTTATAAAGTTGGGTGTGACCAGTCTCGAGGAAATGAATGTAATTGTGAATAAATACTTTTTACAAAAAATTAAGGAGCGGGGCGAAAATGGTTTGCATCAGCTCAATACCGCCCGTGATTTAAAAAGAAAGAAAAGAAAATGCCACTCTAGGACAAATTAGTAACGCGGCCCTGTCTGTCTTTCCTACTTATCCAAATTCATAACCTTTTGTTACAATAGACGGGCTCGTAAACATCGGGAAGAGGTTTCCACCTACATGCCCAAATACTGTTCATGTTTCAGATTTTATTACTCCAGCAGAATTCATCGCTCCTTTAAAAAATCATGATGGGTTATTTAAATTATTATTATTTTATTTTTTTTTTTAACGTTTTGTGGAGCTTAAAACTGTGTTTCTTGACCACCGAAAGTCATAACTTTTTCTTACAATGGATGTGGGCGTAATCATAAGAAAGAGGTTTTCGGCTACATGAGTTATCGCTTGGTGTCAAGTTCTTCAGGATTCGGATTTTATTATTTCAGGAGAATTCAACATTACTTTCAAAAGGTCACGATGTATTATTTAAATTTTTTGTGTACTGTTTGTGAAGCTTAAAAAAAGTGTTCCTTACCCACATTTAGAGATGCTCCTTCTTGCAATTAATGTGGGCGTAAAAACCTGGAGAGAGTTCCTGCCTACAAAGTGCATCCGCTTGCTCTCTTAGAACAGTTCCATTTAAAAACACTGCGCTTAAAAAAAAAAAAAAAAAAAAAAAAAAAATTCATGTCCTGACACCATTCCAGCTGATTCTTATTAATGACCTCCTGAATCCGAACATGACTTCCATTTTGCCCCATCACTTACCAGTTACGAGGGATACCCCATTTTTTTTATCACTTTTCAGTAACTTTTCATGATGTATTTTATTAGTAGAGGGAGAAGATATTTTAGAGATGCTCGATCTTGCAATTAATGTGGGCGTAAACACCAGGAGAAAGTTCCCGCCTACAAAGTGCATCCGCTTGCTATCCCTCCTCCACCCATAAATTCAGAACTATTATCTAATAAATTGTAATAGAGAATAAAATCTAATAAATAGCATTATAGATGTAATTTATATAATAAAATACTTTATCTGTTAGTAGCTTTCCTCTTATATCCTGAAGAAAATTCTCATACCACTGACGAAGAGCATTCTGACAACATGTTCGCATTGCACTTCGCTAAAAATCTGCTCGGTAAGCAGGGTACCGCAGCGCGTAATCACTGGCTTTGGGGGGGGGTTTAGGAGCTCGTACATGTTTATCTCTTCAGTTATGCGGAACAGCGGTGAATCGTTTTTCGGCTGCAACTTTTGTTTCACATAGTTTGCGAAATAAAATTTCTCCATCTGTAGGAAACACATTTTCTGCGAACTCCGAAATAAACTTCCGTAAATGGCAATATTTAGATGGCTTGATTTTAGGCATTTCATTAAACACTATCGATTCTATCACTATACAAAGTAAAATTCTCATCACCTATACTTTCTACCGGCAGACTGACTCAGAAGGTTTAGGAACAAATTTCCCTTCTTTTGACCTCAAAATCACAGTTTTCCCCTGTCGAAGAAAAATCTACTGAATGACTACAGCGACGTCTAGATTTAACATAACAAATAAACTTAATCATGGAGTTGAATATTCTTTTTATAAATCGTTTTAGAACAATTGCAATATTATTTTAACTTCACTATGTTTAAATAATTAATAATTATTCACATACGTTTTTTGTTTTAATGGGAAATGTTTGCAGGATATATTGAAATTTACTAAATAAAATGAAAAACTATTAGAAAAATCTTACATGACCCCAAATTAATAAAAGTATCATAAAATACAAAATAATGTCCCAAAATTTATAAAAATGCCCAAATACACAAAAAAGCTAAAAAGAAGAAAATATGCAAAAAAAAAAAAAATGCAAATGTTATTAAAAACCTGGGCTTCATTGATAATTAATAAATTCACGTAAATAATTATTGATTAAATCGAACAAAATCCAACACGCGGAGAAAAGCGTGTGTCGCTGATGTGTACCGTACGCATGTACCAGCGTTGTCACGTTGCCGCCTGTGTGTGCACTCCCTCTCTCCTTTTAAATTTTAAATGTGCACACAAATCGAGCGAGAAATTTGAAATGTAATTAAAATAAAAAACAAAAAATTTCCAATGCTAACCCAATGAAAATTGCATAAAAATGTGTATCAACGTACAAAAATATGTGAATTGAGAATATAAATAAATGTGCAATATCCTTTAAAAAACATTTAAATTTTTTCTACGACGAATTTCAAATGTATAAAAATATGATTAAATGTTCATAAATGTTTATTTTTTAAAAATATAAACACAGTAATGTGTGAAAACGTGTTTATTTGCATTAGTATAGAAAGCTTGACAAGAAGTTTTTACTTCTGACGTGTTTGTGACGCTACAACTGACTATTTTTTATTTATTTACTTTTTTGCGTATATTAAAGGGCGCCAAAGTAAAAACAATTTCTCTATATTAATAAAAAACTCTTGCCCCTTTCTCTCTATAAAAAAGCGACTTTTTTTTTAAGTTAACATTTGATAAGTAAATGTTGAAAAGAAGATAACATTTACACTTTCTTTCGATACAGGGGAAAGCGCATGGGGCAAAAGTAAAAATATAGGGCAAATCTGTCCTGAAGAAAGGCAGAACGGATCCCAAAAAAAGGATTCAGCATAGCCTAAAAAACCATTTAAAATAGCACCAAATTTATATCAACATTTAGAGTATCAGCATCAAAGCACCAGAAATTAATTTGAGTACTTTTAAATATATAAAATAGATTTTATGTGAGAGCGTAACATGGTCCTTAAAAAGAATTAAAAACCGCGGAAGAACGCTATAGGCAGTTCTCCGCGAACGTTTTAAAATAGAGTAGCAGAATTGACCACCACGAAATGTCGATCACACACTAGTGATACGTATTTTCCATTGGGAATTTTTACCGTGCGGGGGTAAACAAATAAATTTTTGTATTTATTGAAATTTAATTTAATCGGCTGAAAATTTGGATCGATTCCATAGAACACTCTATTTTTTTCTTCGAGCTCCAATATAAATGTCTATGATGAATATATACTGGGAGATCAATAAAAACCGGGGTCAATGTTTTTGGGACATGCTATATTTTTTTTCTCTTCCTTTTTTTTGGGTTTTCCGTTTAAACTGAACAGTACATCTATATGTAAAATATTGGTTTGAAAAGTGGGGAACATTCTGCCATCTCTACGGCTACGTACCCGATGCCACACACAGTGAATTGGGACACGCCCTCCACGAGAAAACAAAGTTTCATTTGATTTTGAATAAAAAATACTCACAAACATGCCTCCCTGGAAAATTGAAGAACAATTTTCCAATGGAATATGCGGATAATTTTTGATGTTGCTGTGTTGTCATGGCAAATCTTGACGGACACAGAGTTCTTTTTGTCCGTCTACGGAGGAGCTAATTAACAGAAGGAAAGAAAAAAGAAAATCTGAATTGACACAATGAAAATTTACAATAAAGCGATCTCTTTCCTTTAAGCATTGTGCATGATTTTTATAGCGGCTGATAAATTAAAATTAAACTCATTTCATTTAAAACAACAGATATATAGTAACGGTTTTTTTTCTTTTCTTCTCCTATTCTACAGGACCATACATTCTTAAACATCAGGAAGAGGTTTTCGCCTCTTCCTGAGGAGTATATGAGTTATCGCTTGCTGTCAAATTCTTAAGGATGCGGATTTTAGTATTTCAGAAGAATTCAACATTACTTTCAAAAGGTTACGATGTATTATTTAAATTTTTTGTTTACTGTTTGTAAAGCTTAAAAAAATGTTTCTTACCCACATTTAGAGATGCTCAATCTTGCAATTATTATGGGCGTAAACACCAGGAGAAAGTTCCCGCCTACAAAGTGCATCCGCTTGTTCTCTTAGAACAGTTCCGTTTAAAAACACTGAGCTTAAAAAAAAAAAAAAAAAAAAAATTCATACATCATTCTAAGATCTGATTGAATAATGGCTTTTTCGTCTAATTTATTTTTCTGTTTCAGTAGAGGTTAAATTTGTGATTTAAAAAATGAAATAAAAATCTCAATCGTTAAGTTTTCGATTTTCTTTTTTTTTTTATTAATTATGACATTATGAATGAATGTCCAAAAATTAGATCATTCATTGGCTGTACTATAGTAAAGGTAATTTTTTGGTCTTCAATTGTGCATGCTAAGACTGAAAGGGTTAAGCCTTTTATAACGAATCATGATAGAGAATTTCGCAATCGCTTCGGTGTGTTTTTAGAAGTGATTAGTATTAAACCAATACAATTCGCAGCAGTTCCTTCGGAACTGAAATTGGGTACCACCCAACTCAATTACGCTGCTCTGCGGTTTTTCAATAAAACGACGTTAAAAACTTTTAAGTAATGGGAATATATATATTTAAAAAAACAAAAAACAGTTTATTTAGACTAGATAAGAACTGATAATCCGGCAATTCTAACTAAAACTTCTTTTTTTTTGGAGGGGGGGGAAGGCGATAATTTCTAAAGCTGCTAAGTATTTGTTTTAATCAACTTATTTAACAATTTTACCAGTTGGGTTGTACCATTTGTCAAGTCCGCAAGGAATAGAATCGGTATGAGAATTTTTATTTTAAAATTTTGCAACTGAATTTGTAATTTTGCCAAACATACTAGTTTTATAATGGAGGCAAAGAAGAAAGATATACAAATATTCCCAATTACTTTCATAATTATTTTATCACAACTACTTTACCAAAATTACAAAATTCTCTACTACAGTTAAACTCCGATACAACGATGCTTAGGGACTCAGCAAAACTATTGTTGTATAGAGGGGTGTATCGTTATACGGAGGAGCGATTATATTGTATAGAAATCCCGCGAAACCGAAAAATTTTACCGTTATAGAGGGATTTATCGTTGAATCCAATATCGTTATGGCGATGTTTTACTGTACAACTATTTTTGAAGAAAAGAAATGGATTCGCCCAAATGGGCGGGCACTTGCTCATCAAGCATCTTGCCGCTACTAAAGCCCGAATGACTGCCCATTTCATTAAGCGAGCACCCAGTGGTGGTGGTGGAGGCAACGTTACCCCCTAGGATAACAGGGATAGGGGAAAAAAATCAGCCCCTTAGGATAGGGGAAGAAGATGCAGCAGGAGCTAGCTACGAGGAGAGCTGCCTGACGGGTACGGTTGCGGAAGTCCCCCGGGGCTTTCTGGGTGGGCTGCTGGTGGAATTCTGCGGCCTCGTGCTTGGACGGTGGTTCGAATTGGCTAACCCTCAGTCTGACTTATCATTTATTTACTGATTTTTTCATCGTCGCTGCCGGACTTTTTCCATCATCATGCTGTTGTTCTTCAACATCGAACACATACTGGGTATGAATCATCGGCTCGGTGACTGTATGGCGTGAAGCCATAATCTTCCTGGACTCTACATTATCGACGGCAGATGGTCGGTTTGCGTGTGGCAGACGACCAGAGGTGAGATGGTTTTACCGACGCTCCTGTTCTGGTAACCGCTAAAGAAAAGCTACAGACTCAGGGCGTTACGCCGTAGCCGGGCTCTCAGAAGGAGACGGAAAATGCGGGTTTGCTCCTAGCGGACGGAAAATGCTCCTAGCGGACGGAAAATGCGGGTCTGAATGAATGTAAGGTTTGGTAATATGCAGCCGGGCTCTCAGAAGAAGAAGGACGACTATTTCTTTGCAGATGTTGGAATCGAAATCTATATTAAAATCGCCTTCTGAAACTGTTTTACAATTTTCGCCAAGCCTATACCAACTCTACTTCACCATTTTAAATAATGTTTGGAATGGACATCCTAATCCACGAGCGTGCCGTGTTTGTCTTTCTTGTTCCATAAAACACATATTCGGGATTCAAAACTATATTACAATCGCCTACTAACACTATTTTACAGTCTTCGACAGGCATATTTTATCTATACTTTCCTTGTTTCTAGCCAAATTCGGAAGAAATTGTCAAGCTCGGTTTCGGAGTTATTCTTTGGCATCAAACTTGGCGATTCGTTATCAAAAATGGCAAACCTTGTGCGACTTTCAAGATTTCAATCCCCCCCCCCCCACACACACACACCTCTGCGTTATCTGGCAATCACCTTTCAAAAGATCTTCACGATGACAGTTCGTGTCTACAAAACCTGTCTACAAATCATGTCGACAAAGTCACGTAGACAAAAATCTCGGAATGAACAAAATAGCACCCTAGCGCTAAAAAAAAAAAAGTAATAACATTTTAATTTTAAGGTAACTTTAGAAGAGAACTAGAAACAACACAAACAGGAAGCGAAATGATCTCTCATATTTCTGCTGTTTTTCTCTTTCACCTGTTACCTGAGAAACGGAAATGAGTTCAAAATGTTTAAAAAGATAATATCAAGAAATTTTTACTTCCGCGTGCACATATTTATTTCACCGATGATGCAGCTTGGCAGGAAAGAGGACTTTTTCTTCAAAAGCGACACTCAGGCAAAGAAGTTGTTGCGCTTTGAAAACAACAGTTGTTTTGAAACTCGTTATTTGGATGAAATAACCGTAGCAACGTTTGAAGTTTTGTTCACGAAAGTCAATAAGTTAATCCTAAGTTTTAAGAAAACTTTCTTAAAAATATCGTTGCAACATTGTTGTGAATGTTTTATGAAAATTGTCAGATAGGTTCGTTTCACCGAGAAATTTTCAGGAAATAAAAACAAAGACACAGCAAAAGTATTTAAATGCGAATTGAAATTATAAAAAGAGTAAATTAAGATCTGAAACAATTTCATATTTTAAATAAAGTGCTATGTATTAAAAGCGTATCGTAATCCATGCGTCGTCCCTATTTTTCATCCTTGTTCCATTCAGTGGGAAAAGGTATCACGATTCATGAGTGTGCCGTATTTTTCTTCCCCGTTGCATAAAACACTTCTTCGGAATCGAAATCTATATTAGATTCCTCTGCTAAAACGATTTTACAATCTTCGTCAATCCTATTCTAACTATACTTCTCTCTTGTATTAAACTGTTCCTAGCCAAATTTGCAAGATATCGTCAAGCTCGGTTCAGTTCTGAGGACTTATTTTTTGGCACTAAGCTCGGCGATGAATGATCAACAATAGCAAACCTTGGCGAATTTATTAAACCCCCCTCCCGGAGCTATGCACTCTTTTGACACATTTGAAAAGTGCCTCGCCACGACAAATCGTGTTGACAATTTATATCGATGTTAAGAAGCATGATTGGGTTTAATAACACTCAAATGCTAAAAATTTCAAACTTGAAAAATTGTATTAAGAGAAAATATCTAATTTATTGGAGACTGAAGTGCGAAGGCTCGGCGTTCGGCCCTGTCGCGCGGCTGTAGATCTAACTATCTGGAATTTGAGTCCGTTTTTCTCTTTATTTCTTTTAATTAAAAAAAATGTTTCAAGATTGACTTTTTTTTTTCATTTAAAAAATAATAATAATTGGAAAAAGATTAGGCGTTAATGATAATCCCAATACGAGTACTGACAATTATTCATTTTGAAACATTATAAATTAAATTAAAAAAATACACTAAATCAATTTACTTAAATTTAATTAAGTAAATTTAAATAATAGTTTAAATGTTTATTAACTAAGCATTGAGAGTGATGATGAATCCAAATATTTCAGTAATTTCGTTAACTTGCTTCAATTACACAGCATGCGTAAGCATAACACATATTGGGAAAGTATTTCTTAGCAGAAGATTTCAACATGATTTCACCGATTAAAGTTTTTTCCCTCAGAAAACGTTGTTCGAATTTGTCCTCCTACGCAGGAGGCGTATACAAGGGAGGAGTCCGACGTAATGGACATGGCCATAAAAGAGCATCGAAAATGCTTTCGCCAATAAATGAATTTGTAATTTTACCATAGCAGAACGGCTTTTGATAAAGATAAATATTTCAGTGACATTGTTTAACTTGCTTCAATTATACAGTATACGTATGAATAAAACATATCGGGAAAGTATTCCTTAGAAGCAGAGCCGCCGGAATTTGATTTTTTTTTTTTTTTTTTTCCGGATGACATCATCGTGAACAAGAGGATGTCCTCGGTGGATGGAGCGTAGAATGGCATTTTGTTTTTGTTCAAGACGGTCTATGTTCGATTTTGCGGCATAGGCCCAGATAGGAGAGGCATACGTCGCCGTAGGCCTTATGAACGATTTGTAGAGTAGGGTCTTTGCAACGGATAGATGTCTGCTTCTTATGAGTGGGGAAAGCTTCATGAAGGCTGCAGCCATTTTTCCGCGAGCTTTGCGTGAATGTTGTTTCCAGCACAGGGTCCGGTCAATGGTGACGCCTTGATACTTAATTGTCGTTCCCAGTCCACAGGGGAGCCATTAATTTGGATCCTAGGGTGGTGGGTGACGCATAGATAAGTAGAGAGCTTGGCATTTAGGGACATTAAGAAGAAGCTTCCATCAAGAGATCCAGTTGGAAATGAGATACATATGTAATTGCATGTTGCTGACGAGGGCTTGTCCCGTGGTAGCATGCCCTACGACGGCAGCATTAATTTTTGGTGAGTCATCTAAACCTGCCTCCTTTTTGTTGCAGAATACCTGCCTATTCCTGGGCTTGTCGGTGTAAAGTCCAGCTGGTGTAGAAAGCTCTAGAAAAGAGTCCACTTGCCAGGATGGAACACAACTTATTGCTTGAAATATGCAGCGTGTCCCAAAAACATTGACCCCCGTCTTTATTTCTTATATATTCATCATAGACATTTATAATGCACTACAAAGTTCCAAGAATAAATTAAGTAAAAAAAAAACAAAATAAACTGAACGGTTTTATTGAAAATAAAGATTATAATGATGTAGATAATGTACTACAGCTAAAAAATTAATTCGATAAATCCTAGGTACCAGTCATCATACCACTCCCCTCATCAATCTAGTTCTAGGGCATTGATCAGACAAAAAAAATTAAATCGTTGGTCGTACCTGAGTAAATAGGTAAATGGCACTTATAATGATATAGCGGTTGTCTTCATAGACCCATTTCTCAAAATTGTATTTCCTTTGGAAATGTCACCGCCTTCCGTTTAGTGTTGTCATGCCCGTCTTCCCTCGAGGGCGTGCCCCATAATCACATAGCCTTTATACTGTGAAAATTTGCTCCAATGAAATATAATAGTAGTTAAAACTATGCATTTTTGTTGTACTTATGTGCATTCTATCGCGCAAATTATATTTTTGAAATGGCAGAATGCATATCATTATAAATGAATCCATTTCTCAAATTTTCACTTCCTTTGGAAATGTTACCACCCTCCGTTTAGTGCTGTCAATCCCGTCTTCTCAAGGGCGTGCCCATAATCACATAGCCTTTCTACTGTGAAAATTTGCTGCAATGAAATAAAATAGTAGTTAAAATTGTGCATTTTTGTTGTATTTATGTGCATTATGTCGCGCAAATTATATTTTTGAAATTGCAGAATGCATATCATTATAAATGAATCCATTTCTCGAAATTTCACTTCCTTTGGAAATGTCACCGCCCTCCGTTTAGTGCTGTCATGCTCGTCTTCCCTCGAGGGCGTGCCCCATAATCACATAGCCTTTATACTGTGAAAATTTGCTCCAATGAAATATAATAGTAGTTAAAACTATGCATTTTTGTTGTACTTATGTGCACTATATTGCGCAAATTATATTTTTGTAATGGCAGAATGCATATCATTTTCGTTCCTTTCAATAAATAAACCCATTTCTCAAAATAGTAGTTAGTTCTGAAATGTTACCGCCCTCCGTTTAGTGTTGTCGTGCCCGTCTTCTCTCGAGGGCGTACCCCATAATGACAGACTTTATACCCTGAAAATTTGCTACAGTGAAATAAAATAGTAGTTAAAGTTATGCACTTTTGTTGTATTTGTGTGCATTATATATGGGCGTATTCAATTTTTGTAATGGTAGAATGCATATTATTTGCCGTTCCTTTCAGTAAATGGATCCATTTCTCAAAATAATATTTCGTACAGAACCGTTCCCTCCCTCCGTTTAGTGTTATGATGCACGTCTTAATTCAAGGGCGCGCACCCCATAATGGTATAGCTTTGTGGATCAAAAATGTTGTTTAACACCCCGTTTATTAATCAAAAAAGATGTCATTGTTATTAGCTTTAACTGACGAACTCTCTGACTAAGGCACTTATACTCAGAATTTGGTTGAGCGGTTTTTGAAAACAATTAATTAACGCTCTCAGGTCTGATTGAATAATGCCTTTTTCGTCTAATTTATATTTCTTTTTATATAGAGGTTAAATTTGTGATTGAAAAAAAATTAAATAAAAATCTCAAACGTTAAGTTTTCAATTTTTTTCTTCATTAATTATGAGATTATGAATGAATGTCCAAAAATTAGGACATTTTAGACACAAGATTTTTAGAATGAATCATGATAGGGAATTTCCCAATCGCTTCGGTGTGCTTTTTGAAGTGATTAGTATTAAACCAATACAATTCGCAGCAGTTCCTTCGGTACTGAAATTGGGTACCGCCCTCCTTAATTGCGTGGCTCTGCGGTTTTTCAATAAAACGACGTTGAAAACTTTCAACTAATGTGTGTATATAAAAAAAAAAAAAACAGTTTATTTAGATTAGATAATAGCTGATAATCAGGGCAATTCTAACTAAAACTAAAAAGGCGAGAATTTATTAAAGCTGCGGAGTATTTGTTTTAATCAACTTATTTAAAAATAAGTTTAAATTATTTTATTTTACCAGTTGGGTTGTAGTGTTAGTAAAGTCTGCAAGGAATGGAATCGGTATCAGAATTTTTATTTTAAAATATTGCAACTGAGTTTGTAATTTTCCAAGCATACTAGTTTTATAATGTAGGATAAAAAGAAAGATATACAAATATTACCAATTAGTTTCATAATTATTTTATCACAACTACTTTACCAAAATTACAAAATTCTCTACTACAGTTAAACTCCGATACAACGATGCTTAGGGACTCAGCAAAACTATTGTTGTATAGAGGGGTGTATCGTTATACGGAGGAGCGATTATATTGTATAGAAATCCCGCGAAACCGAAAAATTTTACCGTTATAGAGGGATTTATCGTTGTATCCAATATCGTTATGGCGATATTTTACTGTACAACTATTTTTGAAGAAAAGAAATAGATTCGCCCAAATGGGCGGGCACTTGCTCATCAAGCATCTTGCCGCTACTAAAGCCCGAATGACTGCCCATTTCATTAAGCGAGCACCCAGTGGTGGTGGTGGGGGCAACGTTACCCCCTAGGAAGGGACGTACAATGTAACATCCACGCCCAAGCCGTGATTTGAACCCGGACCTAAGGCGCGATAGAATGGTTCTTAAGCCACTACACGACCTGAGCGGCTGGAAAAAAAAAAATGTTTAATTTCTCGTCTTGTTTGAGAACCTTTCTACTGCACGGTTAACAGGCCCAGACGTTCAACTACACGCTGTGGAGGAAGGTAAAGCTTCTAGTCTGGTAACTTCCAAAAAACCCTCACTCAGTTCAGTTCAATCATATTCCCTATTAAGTTAGAATTTTCAGGAATCTATCAGGAAAAAAATATTAATTTTAAAAAAAAACCCTTCTCCGCACAGCAAGGGACCCGTCGAAAATTTAAAAAAATAAAAATTTATTTTGCAAGTAGGCGTTATCATTTTATTAGGAGGGCGGATAATTAAAATTAAATTAAATTCCAAATGCCTGATATAAGATACAGTCCAAGCGAAAGGGTTAATTGGTGAATAAAGATATTCTTAAAATGCAGGTACAAATGACTTTCGGCCAGATACCCAAGCTTTTCAGATTTTTCGCTTTTTTCTAGGTTACGCCCTAAAAATGAACAATGCTTTCTTTTCTTTCTGCTTGTATTAAAAAAAAATTATTATTTAAATAAATGAAAAAAATTACTGAGCACTGTAAACTTACAAAAAAATTACGTTTTTTTACAGCACAATAGATAATGAGTTTCTCTAAAAAATTGAGTCATTACTCTAGGGATTTGCTAAAAAAATGAGCCACCTATATTTCTTCTATATTTATTGAAAATTGTTCTTTCCTTTTTTGTCGAGCTTAAAACTCTGTGTTTTTCATCTACAGAAATTTATAACCATTCTTACGATTGAAGTGGGCGTAAAATTGAGAAGCAGGTTTCCGCCTACATACTCAACTACTGCTCTCTTAATTAGTTTATTATGGGGATTTCATTATTTTGATAATACTCATTATTATTTGGAAAGATCACAATGCATTATTTAATTTTTAAACGGAACCTTTGTTGACTGTTTGCGGAGCTTAAAAGTATGTGTTCACGGCCGGATATAGGTCCTGAATCCATGACATAATCAAAATTAAAATCATCCGCCCCATCGTGTTACTTTTACTTTTATATCTCCATGCGTATTATTAATGCGTCTCCAATTTTTAAAAAATGTATTTTAGAGAAAACAATTAAATCAAATTACAAAGGCAATACGCAGCAAAAATTTTTTGGGAGTGTTTTAATGTTTTTATAAAGTACATTTTTCTGTTGACAGCAGATTTCATCGCTACTTCCGCAAGATGGATTATTTAAATTATTAAGTATTTTTTTAATTTTTATTTTTTTTATAAAAGTAAAAAAAAGTAAAAAAAATTAACAGAGAAAAGGAGCAAAAAGTTACTAAAGTAAGAAAAAGTATCAAAAAAGTAACAAAATTTTTAATTATTGATTTTTTTTTTTTAACTTTTACTGGAGCTTAAAATTTTGTGTTTCTTGCCCACCGAAAGTCATACCTTTTTCTTACAATGAATGTGGGCGTAAATATCAGGAAGAGGTTTCCGCGTACATGCACAAACGGTTGTTGAAGATGTTTAAGAAGAGGTTTTTTTTATTATTTGAGAAGAATTCATCATTTTGAAAGAGCAGGATGGAGTATTTAAATTTTTAATGAAATTTTCCGTTTGGGGATCTTAAAATTCTGCTATTTCTTATACACCGAAACTCATAAACCTTTCTTACAATTGATGTGGGCGTACACATCAGGAAGAAGTTTCCGCCCACTTGAGTTATCGCTCGCTCTCAAATTCTTCCCGGGTATGAATTTTATTATCTCAGAAGAATTCAACATTACTTTCAAAAGGTCACGATGTACTATTTAAATTTTTTGTTTACTGTCTGTGAAGTATAAAGATACGTGTTTCGTACGCACATTAAGTGATGCTGCTTCTTAAAATAGTTTGGGGGCGTCAGCACTAGGAGAAAGTTCCCGCCTACAAGGTTCATCCGCTTTCTCGATGAGAGCAGTTCCGTTTAAAAACACTACGCTGCAGAAGAAAAAAAAAATGCGAGTGCTCAGACCATTTCAGTTGATTCTTATGTAAAATGACCTCCTGAATCTGAATATGACTTCCATTTTGCCCCATCACCTACGATTTACGAGGGATTCCCTACGCCCACCCGTTTTTTATCACGCTTCAGTAATTTTTCATAATGTTTTGTATTAGTAGAGGGAAAAGATATTTTAACCCTTAAACTTAAAACTAAAATGTAATAAACTCTGTTTTAGATAACATAATAAATGTAATTTATATAATAAAATACTTTATTTGTTATTTGCTTTCGTCTTGTACCCGGAAGAATTTTCTCCTACCACTGACCAACATGTGTATTCTGCCAAAATGCTAGCGTTCCACTTCCCAAAGTATCCCTCTCAAACTGAGCGATTTCTTGATGTAACCGTTCTCCTTGCTCGTCTGAAACTTCTAAATTTTCAGGGAAACAGTCCAGATGGACTTGCGGAGAGGAATATTTTCTTAACGGATCATTTTTCGTACTTTATTTTGTAAATTTTTCCCCCTGCACATCTCTGATAGATAAATAAATAATGCCCGTTACGACCTTTTTGAGACACCTGGTATAATGATTCAGCTTTTAGATTTTATACGTGTATAGCTGACCGTTCTATAGATCTTTTTTTCCATTTCTTCAAAGCACGCGCAAGGCAATAATTATTTAAAGTATTTAACGTATCATTTTTTAAAAGCTAGATTTAAAATCATACGTTTTCATGCTATTTAAAAAAAATTGTGTGTGTTAAAGGGCGCCAAAGTAAAAACACTTTCCCTATATTAATAAAAAATTCTTGCCCCTTTTCCCATAAAAAAAAGCTGCTTAATTTATTAAAAGTTAACATTTGTTAAGTACATGTTTGAAAAGAAGATACGACTTGCATTTTCTTTCTATACAGGAGAAAGCTCATCCGGACAAAAGAAAAAAAAATAGGGCACATCAGTACTAAAGATAAAGCATATCGGATTTTAAAGAAATAAGAAAAAAATGAGACAGAGCAAATAAACGCACCAGAAATTAAGATCAGTACATTTAAATATATATGGCAGACTTTTTATTCGTGTGAAGCCATATCTTATTAGGACTAACTTAAAAAGTGCGGATGAACGCTACAGGCAGTTCACCGCAAACGTTAGAAAGTAGAGTGCAGTAGTAGTACAGACCATCGCGGTATCCGACGATCACAGACTAGTGACACATAATTTTTCATCCGGTATTATTTCCGTACAAGGCCTCGATAAACATTTAATTTTTCCATTTATTGAAATTTAATTTAATCGGCTGAAAATCTCAGTCGATTGCATAAAAATCTATTTTTTGCTTTGAAATTTGTAAACCATTGTATATGTCTATGATGAGTATATATGACGTAGAAACCGGAGTGAATATTTTTATAAAGCGCTATATATTTCTTCTCTTCCTTTTTTTTTTTTTTTTTGTATTATTCATTTAAACTGAACAGTACATTTATAAGTAAACCGTTGATTTATAAAGGGGGGTAATATTCTGCCATCTCCTCTAAGTAAATGTTTGAAAAGAATTTCTTGTTTTACTTACATTTTCTTTCTATACAGGAGAATGCGCATCGGGACAAAAGCAAAAAAGTTAGGGCACATCAATACTAAAGTCAGATTTAAGTAAAACGAGGCAGGGCAAGAAGATGCACCAGGAGCTAGCTACGAGGAGGTCGAGGAGAGCTGCCTGACGGGTACGGTTGCGGAAGTCCCCCGGGACATTCTGGGCGGGGGCTGCTGTTGGAATTCTGCGGCACCGTGCTTGGACGGTGGTTCGAATTGGCTAACCCTCAGTCTGACTTATCATTTATTTACTGATTTTTTCATCGTCGCTGCCGGACTTTTTCCATCATCATGCTGTTTTTCTTCAACATCGAACACGTACTGGGTATGAATCATCGGCTCGGTGACTGTATGGCGTGAAGCCATAATCTTCCTGGACTCTACATTATCGACGGCAGATGGTCGGTTTGCGTGTGGCAGACGACCAACGGTGAGACGGTTTTCCCGGCGCTCCTGGGCTGGTAACCGCTAAAGAAAAGCTACAGACTGAGGGCGTTATGCCGTAGCCGGGCTCTCAGAAGAAGAAGGGCGACTATTTCTTTGCGGATGTGGCACCCTTTTGGGCGACGTTGGGCACCTACCTCTGTCTGTTTATTTTGTTTTGTCCCGGAAGATCTTCGCTTGGTACCAGTCACTCCTGTAAGTGAATTGGACCTTTTTTCTTCTTTTTTTCGAAGTTCCTTTCGTCTCCATGCTCGGATTTTCTTTTCTATCTCCGCTTTGTCGGAGGGTCATACTTTTCCATTTTCCAGTCTTCATACGGATTGACACTCTGTTTATTTTAACATTTTTGGTCAACTGAACAACCCGTTCCATGAAGACCGTGTTTACACGGGGAGAGAACGGGTCAGTTTCTACACATTCTCTTCGTTTTTTGTTGTCCTGCTGCCTCGCTGCTCGCCTTAGGGCCTTGCACGTCTTGATTTTCCATCTGTTAGCATCCTTGCTGCTGACGAGACGAATTTATTTGCCCGTCTCTTTGGGCTCTTCTATCATACGATATCTACAACACGCTATTATTTACACTCTGGAGATAAGCGCTTCGCGCCAGGTTCTCCTGTAAAGTCCCCCTTCAGTCAGTCAGTCAAATTTATTGGCCGAAAACACTATATAGGAGGTATCTTGAAAATTGCGGGTGAACCCTATAGGCAGTTCTCCGCGCGCATTACAAAGTAGAGTAGAGTAGCACCAACGACAACCACGGTATAAAACAATCACACAGTACTGACATATTATTTTCCCTTGGTAATTTTTTTCTTGAGGGTCTGCATAAATATTTAATTTTTGTATTTATTGTAATTTAAATTAATCGGTTGAAAACTTCAATCGATTCCATAAAACTCCATAAATTGAAGAACTATTTTTTCCTTAAAACTTTGTAATCCATTATAAATGTCTATGATGA
Source organism: Cheiracanthium punctorium (assembly GCA_038373885.1). NCBI lineage: Eukaryota > Metazoa > Arthropoda > Arachnida > Araneae > Cheiracanthiidae > Cheiracanthium > Cheiracanthium punctorium. The sequence goes on along the minus strand of JAWZYV010018258.1, from coordinate 11,128 downwards.
ATATATAAGAAATAAAAACCGGGGTCAATGTTTTTGTGAAATGCTATATTTTACTTCTCTTCCTTTTTTTGGGTTTTCCATTTAAACTGAACAGTACATTTATATGTAAAATATTGATTTGAAAATTGGGGAATACACTTCCTATCTCCTCTATCACTACGCGCCCCATGCCACGCACAGTGAACTGGGATATGCCTTCCACGAGAAAATCAAAGTTTCATTTGATTTTGAATGAAAAATACCGACAAACATGCTTACCTGGAAAATTGACGAAGAATTTTCCAATGGAATATGCGGATAATTTTTGATGTTGATTGTTGTCATGACAAACCTTGACGGACATATAATTCTTTTTGGGATTGGCTAATAAAAACAAGAAAGAAAGGAAATCTGAATTGACATAATGAAAATTTAAGATAAAGCGATCTGTTACCTTTAAGCATTGTGAATGATTTTTATAGCGGCTAATTCATATAAATAAAAAATTAAACTGATTTGATTTGAAACAATAGATGTATTAAAAAGGCTTTTTCTTTTTAATAATTATGCGCTCTCTTTTTAAATGTAATTTTAAATTTGCTCTTCGATTGTTACATAGCAGTTCAGCAACCCTTTCTGTGTTCCGTATAATTTTTCCAAGTTCTTAAATATCTTAAAAACTCCTGATTTTTCAGCAGATTGGACTTCCCCTAATTTGATTATGTCCTTCAAGATAGGATAACCCGACCTGTCTCACTGACTTAAGTTGTTGTTTAATGAAACACCTTGCCAAGAGCGCCTTATCTCCAGGATGTAGATACCAAGGTTTTACTGAAAATTAGCGAAGTTACCCGAAGGGCCTGAAAATCAGTACAGATCCGCAAAGAAAATCAGTCAGTCAGGCAGGCAAAGGAACAGTATGGGAGGCGAGGAACAGTATCTCGTCATGAGCGGCGTACGCCCAGACGAGAGCTTAATTCTTTAATTTTACAATTTTCAATCGAGTTTCATAATTTTGGGTTTGTTGTTCGATTGCTAGTATCAGTCTGTTAACAAGCAGAAAAATCTTATCCGAAACTTACACCACAGTTCCAAAGGCCAAGAATGTATCAGAAAAGCTTAATTAAAAAGGATAAAGTGAAGCAAAATGTTATCAATTTTTTCTTCGGAGTGGGTGGGACTAAAGCCTCCTTGCTCCACCCACGGATCCGCCATTGACGACAAAACAAGAAAATCAGTCCATTATCACTCCTGAAATTGAGTACAATTCATGTAATAATTTATTTGTTTATTCATATACCATGGCTACGTCCAAAAACATCACTATTCTTTCATTTATTTATTTTTTGTTGCAATGTTAATTTTGCTTGAGAACGTTTACCATTTATAAAGCGGATGTAAGTGCCTTTTATCTATTATAGGTGATGCTAAGTAAAACAACAATTGTAAACTACTTTCTTAATTGGCTAATTTGAAATAAAATTACAGTTTCAAATATTATGGATGCTTTTTTTTTCGAACTCTGTATATTTACTTGAAAATTATTTATTACAATTAGTAACCTAGTAATTATACTGTCGGTGTTTTAAATTTGTTGGTGTCGCTTCAGGAAGTTCAAACAAAAATTTATGTCCTCCCCCCTCTCGAAATGTAGGATAAACTGTTAACTTGAAGAGGAGGAAAACAAATCAACCAATTAAAATAGAAAAATAAATAATATATAATCGATACAAACCAACTTAACAACAGATTGGAACAGCTGAAGTTATAACGTTACATTGAAGTAAAATATTACTTTTAGCATATTTCATCTCCTCAAGAATTATTTTTGTAGCTCGCATTCAGTTTGGATTACGAAAATATGTTTTGGGTACAAATGCAAATAGAGTGCAATAACGGTATACGCTACAGTGGATTCTCCGACATTTTCCAGTTTCTTTTCCACCTGCAGTGAAGTAATTTATATTTATGTTTCAACATTCCCCCCCCCCTCTTAATTATACAGGGTTTCCCAAAAAGTGGTGAAGGGATTTAATTCCTTATCTATTTGAGATAAGTGGGCAATGCCGATTGATAAAAAAAATGTTAAAAATAAAGTCGTAAAAAACACTCTGTTAAGGAAAAGTTCCTCTCGTATATATATATATATATATATATATATATATATATATATATATATATATATATATATATATATATATATATATACGATATATATATATATATATATATATATATATATATATACATATATATATATATATATATATATATATATATATATATATATATATATATATATATATATAGGCAGTTCGCCGCAAACATTGCAAATAAGAGTAGCGACAGACACCGGTAGAAGACGGTCCCACACGGTAGAAGACGATCACAGTCTAGGGACACATTATTTTCCATTGGTTTTTTTTTTTTTTTTTCGTACGGGTCCTGGATAAACATTTAATTTTTGAATTCATTGAAATTGAATTGGCTGAAAATTTGAATCGATTCCACAAAACTCTATGTTTTCCTTAAAGCTTTGCAATCCATTATAAATGTCTATGATGAATATATAAGAAACAAAAACCGGGGTTAGCTTGAAAATTTGTAATTCTTCATCACTTGAAAATTTGTAATCTTCCTTTTTTTTGTATTTTTTACTAAAACTGAACCCTACATTTATATCTAAAAAATTAGCTTGAAAATTTGTAATATTCTACAATCTCTACTACGGCCACGCCCTCGATGGCACACGATGTGAATTGGGACACGCATTGACACGAGAAAAACAAAGTTTCATTTGATTTTGAATAAAAAATACTAACAAACATGCCACCCTCGAAAATTGAAAAACAATTTTCCAATGGAATATGCGGATAATTTTTGATGTTGCCTGTTGCCGTGACACACCTTAACGGATACAGAATTCTTTATTTGGGAGGAGCTAATAAAAAGAAGAAAGAGTGAAAATGTGAATTGGCGTAATGAAAATTTACAATAAAGGGATCGGTTACCTTTAAGAATTGTGAATGATTTTTACTGCGGCTGATTTATATAAATAAAAAAATAAACTCATCTGATTTAAAGCAACAGATGTATTTAAAAGGTGTTTTATTTAAATAATTATGCACTCTTTTCAAATGTAATTTTAAATCTGTTGTTCCATGCTACATAGTTATTCAGTAACCTTTTCTGGCTCCTGTATAATTTTTCCAAGATGTTAACTATCTTGAAAAATACGGTTTTTTCAGAAGATTGGGCTTCCTCCAATCTTGATTATGTCCCTGAAGATAAGATAACTCGCCCTGTCTGATTGTCAAATTGCTGTTTAATGGAGCACACTGGCAAGAGCGCTTTATCTCTAGTATGTATATTCCAAAATTTTACCGAAAGTTACCAAAGCTACCCGAAAGGGCTGAAAATCACTACTGATAAGCTAAGAAAATCAGGCAGGCGGGCAAAGGAACTGTTAGTCAAGGGCAGTGTTCCATATTGAGATCGTTCCAGATTGTTTTGTTAGAAATATAGAGATGGCCTCTTAAATTTTCATTAGAAAGGCGTTTTGTTTAGCTTCGAGGCGGTTGATGTCAGTCTTGGAGGCGTACTCCTAGACGGGAGCCTAATACTTTATTCTTGGATATTTCAATGGAGTTTCATAACTCTGGGTGTGTTGTCGATTGCTTGTTGAAGCAGTCTGTTAGCATACAGAAAAGTCTCATCCGAAACTTACACCGTTGCTCTAAAGATCGAGCATGTATGAACAAAGCTTTTTAAACGGTACCTGGAAGCAAAAACTTAAGTAATGTTTTCTTTGGAGGGGGTGGGACTAAAGCCTCCTTGCTCCATCCACGGATCCGCCACCCATAAAAAAAGTTAAAAAGTCAGGTCATCACTCCTAAAATTAAATTCAATCTATGAAATAATTTATTTGTATGTTCGTATTTTAAAGAATTGATTTGCGGATAGATACCCCCCAAAAAAATTATAATGTTTCTTCGCAAAGTGTACTTTGCCCGATTGCAAACAGTGAACCTATAAAAGTAACGACACATACAGGAAAAAAACTTTTAAATCTTTTCATAAACGGAGTTTCTTGTAGACCATTTTTGAAAACAATTGTTGTCCTTACAATTTTTCCTGAAAGTTGTATGAAATATGCAGTTAATATTAGTTCATAGAATAATTGGAGATAATTTATTCGAGATTCTAGCGTTATTATTTTTTTTTTCAAATTGCCCGAAATTTTATAAAATCATAACGAGTTGTTCTAAAGCCCTGAGACGACTATCGCTTTTTAAAATGAACAGCTTTTATAATTTATGTAATAATAAATCACCAATTTGTATGACGTTTTCTCAATAATTTATAACTGAAATGTTTTTAATCAGTATAAATGACTAGTCATTCGAAAAAGTTTTAAACTTCTAACTTTAAATTACATACGAATAGTCAGTACTAATTATAAAAATATTTATTATTTAACTGAATGAAAAAATTACTAAGCACTGTAAACTTACAAAAAGGAAAATTTTTCGTTACGTTTTTTTAAAAGCACAATAGAAAATGAGTTTCTCTAAAAAACCGAGTCAGTACTCTATGGATTTGTTGAAAAAATAAGCCACCTATATTTCTTCTATGTTTATTTAAATTTTTTCTTTCTTTTTTTGTCGAGCTTAAAATTCTGTGCTTCTTATCTACAGAAATTTATAACCATTCTTACAATTGAAGTGGGCGTAAACTCGGGAAACAGGTTTCCACCTACATACGCAACTATTGCTCTCTTAATTAGTTTATGATGCTGATTTCATTATTTTGATAATACTCATTATTATTTGAAAAGATCACAATGCATTATTTAATTTTTAATGGAACCTTTTGTTTATTGTTTGTGGAGCTTAACCGTATGTGATCACGGCCGGATTTAGGTACTGCATCCGTGACATAGGCAAAATTGAAATCATCGGAACCATCATGCTATTTTTGCTTTTGTATCTCCATGCGTACTATTAATGCGTTGCGACTTTTAAAAAAATGTATTCTAGAGAAAAACATTAAATCCAATTACAAGGGCAATAAGTAGCAAAAATTTTTGGAAGTGCTTTAATGTTTTTATAAAATACATTTTTCAACATAAAATTCATTTTATGTTGACAGTAGAATTCATCATTACTTTCGCACGATGGGTTATTTAAAATATTATTTTTTTAATTTTAATTTTTGTGTAAAAGTAAAAAAAAAAGATACAAAAAAATTTTAACAAACAAAAGTAACAAAAATAAGAAAAAAGTAACAAAGCAAAATAGTAGCGAAATTTTTTAATTTCAATAAAAAAAAAACAATTTTTAAAAATATTTTTGTGGAGCTTAAAATGCTGTGTTTCTTGCCCACCGAAAGTCATATCTTTTTTTTTTTTTTTTTTTACAATGGATGTGAGCGTAAACATCAGGAAGAGGTTCCGCCTACATGCACAAACAGTTGCTCAAAATGTTTAACAAGGGGATTTTATTATTTCAGCAGAATTCATAATTTTCAAAGAACAGATCGGATTGTTTAATTTTTTAATGAAATTTTCTGTATGGGGATTATAAAATTCTTTTTTCCTTATCCACCGAAAGTTATAAACCTTTCTTACAATTGATGCGGGCGTATACATGAGGAAGAAGTTTCCGCCCACAAGAGTTATCGCTTGCTCTCAAAATCTTCAGGATGCGGATTTTACTGAGTCAGAAGTATTCAACATTCCTTTCAAAAGATCACGATGAATTATTGAAATTTTTTTCTTTACTGGGCTCAGGTACGGCAACGGCAGCCGCCCTGCGGCGCCAAATAAAGCGATAAGAGATACATTGTGTAGATATCGGTTGTCTGTATGGTAACCCAGCCGAACCTGTTTCCTTGGCGTCCGCGCCCAGTGCAATAAATATGAACAATTGAAATAGAATGTGTTTACGTTCGTGCAGAAGGAAATTTGAAGGGAAATTGTTTGTTATTAGTAGACGGGCGATAAACAGAGAGCACAACCAAAACCTCTAACACGAAGAACAACATTCATTCGGAAGAATAATCCCAGTCTTCACTCCATTCCATCCTCCATTCACGCACATATATAATCTTCTTTTCTTTCTCCCTTTCTGAGTACAGTAAACCTTAATCGAATCGAGAAAGCGCCACAAACATTGCTAAGCAGCAGATGCTTACGCGCATCCTCATGCGCATAGCATTGGCAGTGCTTGGCATGCTTGTTTCGCGCCGCATTGCGGCTGTCGTGCCTGAGCGGGTCACTCAATTTAAACTAATTTTTTTTAAAAACGCATTAGATGTTGAGATTTTCCGAAAATTGTTTCAAACTGAGTACATTTTTGTTCTCACATCATGTAATAACGAATAAAGTGAAAGAAATGAAATTTGGTGACATGATAGGTGATTACTCAACTTAAGTAATTGGCGTCGGATTTAAAAAAATATATCATTAGAATTTGAATTTTTTGTGAAAATCGTTTAAAACTGCTTAAATTTTTGTTTTAGGATGCATAAAAATGCACCTAATTTGCACAAGTGTATACTTTCAAAATATTGAAAAATATAAACTTTTTATGTACAAATTGTGTAAAATCATTATGTTTTTGCATAAAAAGTGCAGACTTTTTCCAGCTGGACTGGTGCTATCATTTTCTATTATTTATTTATAAAACTGCACTGGATTTGGATAGCTATATAGTTATTGTACAATAAAGTTAATTTGATAATATGGAGAGTGTTACTGAACATTATTTGAATTATTAGCGTTACACTACAGTACCTTTGAATTTGAATTGCAAATTCATCATTCATTACATATAAACAGGATTACTGTTCATTACAACGTAAGTACATAATTATTGAAAATTAATCAATTCACGTACGCAATTATTGATTAAATCGAACAAAATCGAACACGTGGAGAAGAATGTGTAATGCTGATGTGCATTCGTACGCATATACCAGCTGTGTCCCGCTGCGACCTGTGCGCGCACCCCCTCTTTCTTTTTAAATTTTAAATGTACACACAGATCGAGAGCGAAATTCAAAGTATAATTAAATTAAAAAATCAAAAATTTCTAGTGCTAACCCAGTGAAAATTGCGCTAATGTGCATAAACTTACTAAAATATGTGAAATTGTGAGAATATCATAAGTAAATGTGCGATAACCTTACAGCCTTAAAAAAACATTTAAAATTTTTTTACAAAGAATTTCAAACGTGTAAAAATGTTAATAAACGTTCATAAATATTTATTTTATGTTAATATAAATACAGTAGTGTGTGAAAACCTGTTTAATTGCACAAACTTTAGAAAGCTTGACAAGAAGTTTGCATTTCAGACGTGTCGTCCTACAACTGCTTTTTTCTTTATTAATTTATTGTTTGCGTGTCTTACAGGGCATCAAAGTAAAAACACTTTCTCTATATTAATAAAAAATCTTGCACCTTTTTCCATATAAAAAAATCTGATGTGTCCAACACATGACTTCCTTGCACGTCTATTAAATCAAAAATGTTTTTTACGCACTTCCTCTAAACTTATTTGTTTGAAAGAGATAAAATATCAATAATAGTAAGGTTTAGCGATTTCTAGCCAAATATTTCGATATCGCCAAGCTGAGTTCAATTTGAAAGATTTCCTTCTGAAACTTTATTTGGCGATATTTTACCAAAACAAACTTGAGATAGTTTGCGAGATTTTGGGGATAGCCAAAGTAGTCATTGACCACAGACTTTCAATGAATTGAATGCATCCATACACCTCAATGTATTTAAAGTCATTTGGCTCACCCTGTAAATAAATTCCCAGTCGATTGCTGTCAAAAAAGATATTGAAAACCGTTAGATATTATAATATAGTTCTAAATACAAAAGTTCAAAATTCTACGGGTTAAAGTTTTAGAGTTATACAAAATACGAAATAATTTTTGGCGCCAAATTTGGCGATATTTCGGCGAAACTCGTCAATGTCGACGACATTTGGCGAGATTTTAAGCATGGACCTACAATGACAGATTATCGCCAAATTTGGCGATATTTCGCCAAAACTCGCCAAGAACGATGACAAATGGCGATACTTTGGGCATGGACCAAATGACTGACTATCGCCAAATTTGGCGACATTTCGGAAAAACTCGCCAAGGTCGAGGACAGACGGCGAGATTTTGGGGATAGCCAAGTAGTCATTGACCACAGATTTTCAATGAATTGAATGCATCCATACACCTTAATGTATTTAAAGTCATTTGGCTCACCCTGTAAATAAATTCCCAGTCGATTGCTGTCAAAAAAGATATTGAAAACCGTTAGATATTATAATATAGTTCTAAATACAAACGTTCAAAATTCTACGGGTTAAAGTTTTAGAGTTATACAAAATACGAAATAATTTTTGGCGCCAAATTTGGCGATATTTTGGCGAAACTCGTCAATGTCGACGACATTTGGTGAGATTTTAAGCATGGACCAACAATGACAGATTATCGCCAAATTTGGCGATATTTCGCCAAAACTCGCCAAGAACGATGACAAATGGCGATACTTTGGGCATGGACCAAACGACTGACTATCGCCAAATTTGGCGACATTTCGGCAAAACTCGCCAAGGTCGAGGACAGACGGCGAGATTTTGGGCATGTACCAAACAATGACTGTCTACAATTGTATTATATTGAAGATGTCCATAGACATTAAAGTACTGAAATTCTTATCGGTGGTCCTGTAAATAAACTCTCCAGTAGATTTTAACCAAAAATCGAGATGCACGCCTAGATGTTACAACAATCTTATATATGAAATTTCATAATAGTTTTTGAGATTTGAGAGTTAAATATGCACACACGTACACAAAAAAGTCGCCAAGCTTGGCGACTTTTGGCATAGTTCTTGAGGGAGGCACGTGACCGTGGTCGGACCATTACCTAACTTATGTGGTAGGACGGTATTGTGCTTGAAATGGATGAATCCCCTAAAATTGCCATTGACCGTAATGTATTGGAAATCTTTTGAGTGTTCCTGTAGCAGAACTGTAAATGATAAAGACACTTTTTTTAATGGAGAAATTCATTTTCTAACTCTTTACAGCATATATCACTTCTGAGTCGTTTGAAATAGCCCAATAGCTCTAAAAAACGCTTTGATGAATTTCGGCCCATTGAGCGTAATGTATTTCGAATATTTTAGGCGGTTCTGTAGATAAACTATCCAGTCGAATGGAACCGAAAGGGGAGGTGCACAACTAGATATTACAACAATCCTAAATATAAAATTTCAACATTCTACGCCTAATAGTTTTTGAGATATGCGAGTTTAATGAATTTCGACCCATTGAGCGTGATGTATTTCGAATGTTTTGGGCGGTCCTGTAGATAAACTATCCAATCGAATGGAACCAAAAGGGGAGGTGCACAACTAGATGTTACAACTATCCAAAATATGAAGTTTCGACATTCTACGCCTAATAGTTTTTGAGATATGCGAGTTTAATGAATTTCGGCCCATAGAGCGTAATGTATTTCGAATCTTTTGGGCGGTCCTGTACATAAACTATACATTTGATTGCGACCAAAAGGGGAGGTGCACAACTAGATCATAGAACAATCCTAAATATCAAATCTCAACATTCTACGACCAATAGTTTTTGAGATATGCGAGTTACATACATACGTACGTACGTACGTACAGACGGCATGGAAAAACTGACCACAATAAACTCGCCGCTGGTCAAAATGAGTTGCAGACGCGTTAATATGATCGTGCATGCTAGCCTACGATGAGATGCATCGAAAAAATTCTTAAAATTAAATTTAGAGGTAGTCAAAATCGGTTTTTTTGTCGAAATTTGGCCCTCAAAATTTTTCGGGATCACATTACTTCCTTATACTACGTACAAGGAAGTAAAAAGATGCATATTTTTAAAAAGTTAAGATTTCATAAGTAAATGAAAAAAAAAAAAAAAGACTTACATTTTCTTTCCATACAGGGGAAAGCGCATCGGGACAAAATAAAGAATGGTAGGGCACATCAGTACGAAAGAGTGAATTAAGGCTGATCAGATCTTTCTTTTTAAAAAAAGGAGGCAGGGCAAGAAAGCTCACCAGAAACTACTATTAGCTCTTTTAAATATATCTAGATATAGGCATCGTCTAGAGTGAATCCCTCCGAATCGCGGTTGTGGCACCATGTTTGTCCGCGATCACTCGAGGAACGGAGTCTTAGCCATCCAGATGACTCCTCCTTAAAATCCCTCGGGGCAAAGTACGATGCGAATACGACGGCGAGAATCACGTGGAAGACTTTCAAGAACTCTTTAGGCAGTTCTCCGTGGGCGTAACAGAGTAGAATAGCACTAGAGCACACAGCGGAATTAAACGATCACAGATTAGTGACACGTTATTTTCCATTACGATTATTTTCGTACGGGGCCTAGATAGCATTTAATTTTTGTATTTATTGAAATTTAATTTAATCGGCTTAAAATTCGGTTGGATTCCATAAAACTCTCATATTTTTTCCTTATAACTTTGTAATCTATTATACATGTCTATGATGAACATATATATATATAAGAAATAAAAAGCGGGATGAACACTTTTGGGACACCGTATATATTTCTTCTCTTCCTTTTTTTTTAGTACATTTATATGTAAAAAAATGGTTTGAAAAGTGGGTAATATTCTGCTATTTCCTCTACGGCAACGCCCCGATGCCGCACATAGTGAACTGGGACACGCCTTGCACTTTGATTTTGAATAAAAAATACTCACAAACATGATTCCCCTGAAAAGTGAAGACCAATTTTCCATTGGAAAATGGAGATAATTTTTTATGTTGCTTGTTGTCATGACAAACCTTGACGGATGAAGAATTCTTTTTGGAAGAGGCAAGTTAAAAGAAGAAAGAAAGAAAATCTAAATTGACATAATGAAAATTATAACGATCGTATTAATACAATAAAGCGATCTGTTACCCTTAAGCATTATGAATGATTTTTATAGCGGCTGATTCATATATATAAAAAATTAAACTCATTTGATTTAAAACAGCAGATGTATTAAAAAGTTTTTTTAAAAGTAATTATGCGCTCTTTTTAAATGTTTTTAAAATTTGTTGTTCGATTGCTACATAGCGA